>KN805444.1:0-76233 GCA_000818945.1 Schizochytrium sp. CCTCC M209059
CGCGCCGGCGGCTCCCGCGCCTGCGCCTGCGCCTGCGCCTCCGGGCCGTGCAGCCGCGCCTGCTGCAGCGCCGCCGCCACGTCGGGGACCTCCTCGCTGCGCTGCGCCTTCTGCCGCGCCCCCGCCGGCATCGACGGAGCCGCGCGCGCGGGTTGTGGTGCTGCCGCCGCCGCCGTTCGCCTTGCTCGCCTTGCTCGCCTCGCCTCGCCAAAAGCACGAGGCCTGGTAAATAAAATAAATGCTACTACGTATAGCCTACGTAGTATACACTGCAACGGGGAAAGACAACGTAGCTAGGCTAGTCAAAGGCAAGCAAGCAAGCGAGCAAGCAAGCAAGCATTGTGGGTATCATAGTAAACAACACAAGGAGAAGAAGAACCTGCTCGGATACGTACATGTACTGAGATGCAGCCGAGGACAAGCGCCCCGCGCCGGTGTCTGTGCGCGTCGTCGAGGGCCTGAGCATGGGCGGCAGCTCGGTTCGTTTGTGATGGACAAGAAGGGTTAGCTTGTGGGGCCAGTCAGCCAAGTTGCGACGGGGAGAAGGAAGGAGTTGCGGTGCAATGGGCGGGTGTAAGGTATGAGGAAGAGAGCAGGGAAGGGGTCGCGCCGGAAAAGACTGCGAGCCGAGGACAAGCTTCAAGGTAGCTTGTAAAAATCCAAGAATAAGAGGTAGCCAATAGGCCTAGGTTTCTGGCCGTACTGATAACCGCAACACTGGCAGGTCTCCAAGATGAAAAGTCTCGAGTCAATAGAAGAATGTAGATAAGGGAAGTCGGCAAAATAGATTCGAAAAAGAATAAAAGTTCGGGTGCCTCGCTCGCCAGAGACACGCCTGACCTCTCTGCGACCAAAACCTTCCTACCTAGCTAGGCCTAGGCCTATACTCTCGCATGTCAGTCAAGATCATGATCATTACGGTTCATTCATTTGCCGTCGACAAAGATCATCCATCACGCCCCTTTCTTTCCTTCGCCTTCGACAAAGATCATCGCACGCTTCTTTGGGATAAATTACACTTCTGAAAGGGACGATGCAAGACAGGAAGTCACTCGGCCAGTGACGCTCGAAACGGCGAATGCCAAGGTGTCCCAACCAGCCTCTCAGTTTCCACCCTATCCAACGCCAAGCTCCAAGTTCGAGCCGCCGACGCCTTCGCTAAGCCTAACGCTCCTACGCTCCTCCATTCCATCGATCATCCCACAAGCAAGACCAAGACCAGGTAAAGACCCAGACCACGTACTACAAGACCAACACCATGTTCTGCAAGACCAAGACCACATACTCCACGAGCAACCCCAGCGCGCTCGCGAGCTCGGCCAAGCGGCTGGCCGCCAGCGCGCGAGTGACAGTTACCAAGCAAGCACGCGTGCAAGCAGTGCGCGTCTCGCACACGTCGATCTCTCTCCCCAGCGCGGCGTCTGCCCCGCCTCGCGCGCAGGCCCGCAACGTTCGCTCGCTAGCTCTCTCGCGCGCGCCCGCCTCGTCCGCGCGCGAGACCTCGCCCGCGCGCGAGACCTCGCGGGGCCGCGCCTCGGGCCTGCGCTTTTGCGTTGCGCGCAAAGCCGTTCGCGCGGGCGATCGATCGATCGATCGATCGAAGTCGATACCTCGGCGCCCGCGACGCGCCGCCCGCGCAAGGCCGGCGGGCGACGCGAGCTCGCGGTCGCGAGCAAGGGGAAGGAGGACGAGTCGCGGTCGTCGGCGGGCATCCAGGCCAAGCCAAGCCAAGCCAAGCCAAGCCAAACCTAGCCAAGCCTAGCCTAGCCGGAGCTTGCTTGGCTCAGCTGCGCGGAGGACTGGTGTAGGCGCCGGGAGCGTCTGCGACTCCTGCCTGCCGGCCGGACGGTCGCGAGCGCCCTCCCGGGACGGGCGCGCGCTAGCTCCGAAGTCACGGGACGCGAGTCGCCGGTCATCATTCACGAAATTCTACGACGATATCAACTCGCAAATTTGAAAGCTGCTTTGCAGACAAAACCCTTTGTAAGTGAGCGAGCGAGCGAGCGTCCGTTGATCTCGCTTCAGCATCACGACGTCCCACCCACGCTCGATTCTTACCCAACTCGGACCAAAACGAAAGGACTCGCTAGCTCGCTGGCTAGCTCGCTTGTTGGCCCGCGGCTCGTCCAGGGGTGCCAAGCCGAGTAGCAGGCGGACCTTCCGCAGGTTGATCGCCCCTTGCTGATACGCGTCTTTCATTTCAAGGGTGGGGCCAAGAGTAGTGTCCCGAGGGTCGCCCGTCAGGTTCGTGACGGAGCACATTTTGCTTCTCCTCCGCTCCAGGCTTGCTCCCCGCCTTGCACGAACAGCGCTTACGTACACGACCTCGTAAGTAGGTGTGATTTTGGAGCGAAACGAAAAACCGGCAAAAGCGAGGGAGGCACTCAAAATCAACACACACACACTGCGATTAACAATCTTTCAAAGGAGAAGCGTCGGAAGCATCGACTCGTGTCCCAAAAGATTGTCTCCGGATCGGAAGACGTAACCTGAGAAAACATTGCAATCCCCTCTCGTCCCTGGGCCGCTCGCTTGAACGACGACCAGGTAATTCAGGATTCGTCTTGTCTGCTGTAGCCATTCTTTGACACCATCATGCGCAGCCACCAAAGCACGCAAGGCTTTTGCGAACCAGAAGCGGCTTTCCCCCCACCGCTCCCGCCGACGTTGTTGACACAATCTTCTACTCCTTCCCCGCTCGCGTCTCCGTCCTCGCTCCGCTCATCACCTCCCAAGAACATGAGCCCAACCAAGCAGCAACAGCATCAGAAGGTCGTTGGCACGCTCGGTGCCGCGGTGAGCAAGCTCCGCATTACGGTTGATGACAATCTCTCCGCCGAGGAGGGCATCGATACCTTCGAAGAGGCCAAATCTCCCACGGGAGCGGGCGAATCTCTTGCGCAGCAGCTTGAAGATCTCCGCCGGTTTTTCCGCCTCGTCGCCGCCGCGTCGTCACCCAAACTACATCAACCGCCTAAACTTGTCAGACAAAACAGCTCGGCTTCTGGCCAGCGCCTTCCCAGGCTCGCGAGATGGCGTAGCGAGGAGAGGCATCAAGCCAGTGACCTCGGGACATCTTCATCTGCACCGCGGCCGCATTCCACACGCGCGCGGGGGATTTCCATGCTCGATGGCGTCGTGCGCAAAATGCGACGGTCCTCTTCACGGTCATCACCTGCTCTTCCATCACCAACATCGTCCCCGCGCGAACGGACGCAATCCACCCCCAGCTCTCCATTCCCCGCCTCGAGAGTGCCAAATTGTAGCGCGAGCACCGCTCCCGAGGGCGTTGCTTCGCCTGCAAGCGTTGGCGCCTCGTCACACTCGACTCATTCATTGCCAATGCCCAGCCCACATACGCGGTCACGCTTTCGTTTCCCTGCCCGAGCACGAACACCGCCAGCTTCGAGAACGAGCGCGCTCTCATCCGGCTCAGGGAAAGCTGGACCCAAGCATTCATCTGCGGAGGATGATATCCGTACGCTCAAGTGGTGGCGTGCTCGCTCGGGTTTTGCCGTCGAGCTTCTTACACAATCACCAGATTGCTTCACCTCTTTTTTCAAATGCGACCAAGAGTTTTCGCTACCGCAACGAAAGCAACTTTTGCAGGAGCTTTTCACACTCTGCCTTGCGGATGTAGAAAGCGATCCGCGGCAACAGCTTTTGCTCGCGAATATCGCCGAAGACCTTCTTGAGGCTGAACTGCAAGCGCATTCAGGCGCCGAAAACAAGGAAAGCAGCGTCGAAGGTGCAGCATGGCTGCGCTCGAGCAGTAGTGCTGCCTCTCTCTTTCTCACGACATATCTGCGACGGCCCGAGTGCGAGGCGGCGGTGAGCGCCCTTCTTGACAGCGTACTCGACCCTGCACAGTCCAAGAATGGGCCTTCTTCAGACCCCGCCATTCTTGCAGAGCGTATTCTTCGCAAGCTTCGACCCGACGCCGTTCCTGCAGGCATGCGCTTGTTGTGCCGTCAACTTGCCGCGCTCGCCCCGCCCGGTTTGCGCGAGCCACTCCTTGGCGGCTTCATCATTCTCAAGTTCATCAACCCGAGTCTGGTCTCAGTTCCACGTTCTACTCATGCACAACGAGTACTCGTGGATGTTGCTCGTCATTTGCAGCACCTTGCCAACCACGCTGCAACGCCAGATGCGGCGCGAGCGAAAAATGCTGATCTTGACGCTTTCCTCATGGCCAATCGAGATGCCATTCTGGCTGTCTTTTCGTCTTTTAGCTAGCCAGCATGGATACTGAACACATCCGAGCAATGCTAGCCACTTTGTTTCTGATCATATTCGAGTATACGTGTCCGCATAAACTCAAACTTTCAAGTTGTTCTCTTTTTGTGTTCTTTGTCCTGAAGAGCTTTTGCGTACTAACTTTTGAAGATTCTGTCACCGAAATCGCCAATTTCCTGCCCAAATCACAAAAAAAAAATCCTTGAATGCGTACGTAAAAGATTTGGCAAGCTCGTAGACCCACTCACGCAAGATAAGGCAAGGTATAAACTCACTATGGTATACGTAGTATACTACTGTAGCCAGTAGAACGCGAGGTGGCACAGCGCCAAGGGTCAAGCTTGAAGTTCCCTCTTTTTCTTTTTCCTTTTCTTTTTCTCTGGACCTAGGTTTTGAGTGCAAACCTACTAGGCATCAATCATCATCACCACACCATCAAAACCATCTCGCAGAATGCGGCCGCGCGAGCTTTTCGCCGTTGCGGCGCCCGGGCTCGAGGCACTCACGCTGCGCGAGCTTCAGACCACGCCCTTTGGAAACTTTTCGTTGCCCAAAGCTTTGGCTGGTGGCGTCGACTTTCGAGGCCACGACCAAGCCATCTACCGGGCCAACCTATGGCTGCGCACATCGTCGCGCGTTCTTGTCCGTGTAGGCCACGGCAAGAGCACATACAAGAAAGAACTCGTGCAAAAGCTACGAAGGATGGACTGGACACCCTTCCTGCAACCCCGCGACACTAAACTTATCGTCCGCGCAAGCTCTAAAAAGTCCAAGCTGATTAATACGGCGCTTATCGAGGAGGCCGTGAAAGGTGCTCTCGACAGATACTCAAACGAAAAGTCGGCCAATGAGCAGGAAATCGTCATCTCCTTCAAGCATGACCAGTTTACCGTGTCAATCAACAGCAGCGGGGATAATCTCCATAAACGCTGGTACCGCCAGCAAGTTGCCACACCTATGCCACTCCGGGAAACCTTGGCGGCTGGCGCTCACCTGTCTTCATGGGCGGCTGCTAAAGACATCCCAGACTCCGATGGCAAGCTCCCAAGCGCAATCGTGGACCCTTTTTGCGGCTCAGGGACGCTGCCCATCGAGGCAGCCCTCATCCTTGCAACCTGTGCTCCTGGCCTTGTGCGCCTCCAACAGCATCCGAACCGCGCCTATGCATTCGCAGACTGGCCCAGTTTTGACGAGCAGCGATTCACCCAAGTCATTGAAGAAGCCATGTCTGTGCGCAAGGATCGTCCTCCGCAAGGAAGTGGGCCGATTGCCTTCGGCTTTGATCGGGAGCGCGCCGCGGTCGAAATCGCCGAGAAGTGCGCCGCACGAGCAGGCGTTCAAGACTGGTGCGCCTTTGAGCAGCGCGATATCACCGTGGAAGGCCTTGCGTCGCCTGCGCTCCAGCTAGATTCCATGAAAGCGGACCTGTGCTCGAGAGGGGCTATCGTTACCAATCCACCGTATGGACCCCGGTTCAAAGGACCAATACAGTCCATCTTCACTGCCCTTGGATCCCAGCTCAAAGAGCACTGCAAAGGCTGGCAGCTTGCTCTGATTGCGCCTGCTGACTTCCCAGGCATCAAAACGCTCGGTCAATCAGGGCTTTCTCATCACCATGCAAAGCAAATGCTCGAGGTCATCAATGGTGGTAGGCGCATGAAAGTGTTTGCAACGCCCGAACTTATCTGATACAGACGCGAAGCAAATGATACAACAAGGTTCACAGTGCCTAATGCTGTCAAAAGTTGGTGCTCGAGGTCGGCAACGGACGTACTTCACTTTTTTCCGCATCCAAAGAAATTTGATGACTTGAAGCCTGGCCACAAGTCTATTGGTGGCACCGAATGAGAATGCGCTTGGCCGTCGAAACAAGCTGATGTGCCGCAAAGATATCGTGTGGGATGCAAAAAGAAAGGAAAAAAGAAAACAAGAGCGATAAAGTACTATACCTTACGCGATGAAATTAGCCCTATCTTTCTTTTTGGTTTAACGCCGCTTTTCATTCTCCAACAGGATGGTGTTTCCGAGTTTCGGGATCTCATCGAACACGTTACTTGGAAAGGCAACGAGCAGAAACTGAATGTCTTGCATCTTTCGATTCACTTCAACATAGCGACGAAAGACGAAAATGGAACCAATAGCCAGAAGGCCCCAATTCATTACAAGCATCAGCCGGCCCGTATTGACTTGCGTGGCGACAATGTCCACGAGGTGATCCTTAAAGTACTCCATGGACTTTTGCAAAGCCTCCGAAATCATGTTAATGGTATGCTGCAAGAAAAAGAGAAACTCAACTGGCGTCTGCTCTCCCTCAACAGCAGCTTGCGTGGCGGCTTGACGCTCTGCCGGTGTCATGTCCTGCGCAAGTTCAAAAAGAGCGAGACCGGATGATAACTCGTCGTTTAGATACTCCATAGCTCGCATCAAACCAGACCTCGCCGCGTCACTCATCGGGAGGTCCGGATACGCTTGGCACGTCTCAAAGCAAGCACCATCAAAGAGGAGGCTGTACTGCTCCGGGAACGAAGTTTTGTCCTGGACTGCAGCGATGCCCAGCGTCTCGTTACCATAGGTCAAGAGATTGTTCGATTGTTCCACCTTCGCCAAAAGAGCTCCAGCATATGCCCATTTCTCGTCGGTCTTGTTCTCCCAGATGCTCCAGGGCGCGTCATCAATCTCTCCATTGGCCATGCGGAGGAAACCGTCCTGGACAAAGTACATTGTGTTGTGTGAGGTGACCCATCGCCTTCCGGCGGCATTAACCATGCGACTAAGCGAGATGCGCGTTGACATGGACACATTCTCGTAAAGGAAGACAGCAACTACGTATACGAGAGTGATGAGAAAGGGCGCACTCTGAAGCGTCACGAGGCGTACGAACGCTAGAGCATTCTTGCGGCGGTTTTTGCGCTTGCGCTTCTCTGATTTTCTCTCGTGCCTCTTGCGCGCCGGGATTACACGAACTTCCCGCTTCCCAGAGAATGTAACTTTAGCCGATGCATGTTTGGTAGAATTGCCGTTTGCCTCCATCAAATCTTCAGACGCTGCCGAGTCTTGGCATGTCGACTTGTCTTTATTGCGTCTCATAACAATTTCGATTTCCTCCGCCACGGACCGCTCCGCGACACTTTGCGCCCCGAGGGGAACTGGACCCTCTTCGCGGCTCTCTTCGCCATCGTCAAAGTCGTAATCGAACTCCTCCCGCAAGCGCTCGCGAACCATAGCGTTTCGCTCTTGGGATTCGAGGAACACACGTTTGATCATCCCTCGCGGGACCTGGAAAAGCGTTGTGCAGCTCGTGTCAAATGACAGGTAAGCCTCACGGATCGTTGGAATTGTCACGAAGAACGTGTATAGGAGGAATGCACTCGACGTGAAGATTACGTTCATCCACTGGTATGTGCGCACCGCCGCGAGTTCTTCAACTGCAATCTCGGCATAAATACCGCTGGCCTGGTTCAACGCTTCAAAGATTGACACAGGCGCGTTGTTGAGAACGTATTGGCACGACGTCCCGCACGCGTGGGTGAATGAATCCGTTTCGTCTTTCAATTCGATTTGCTCTTGCACGCCATCCATTTCTGTAATGACTTTATGCACCGCGAGCCATAGACTGGAGTTTTCGTAGCCTCCAGAAGAGGTGGAAAAGATCGGAATTGTTGGCTCCGAGTTGAGTTGCTCAAGTTCCTCGTGGTTGTCGTTTACTGTAGACTCAGTGACTTGTACATGGGTCTCCAGCAAAAGTGCACTGTTCGTTTCTATAAGCGTGATGAGCTCCTGCGCCTCCGTTATGGTCATGTTGTTCTTGTAACCAACGTTAAGCCCGCTCACAGCGACGGCTAGATCAATGAGGTAAAAGGCACGCTTCATTGAGTTGCTTACCTGCGTAATGGCCTCCATTCCGTGCCCATACGCGTTTTGCCGGATAAACCACTCGTCTAGCGTCAACACAAAGCACACAAGCGCAGAAAGAAATGTAAGACGCTGATATTTGCGCACCTGCTTTCCTTTACGCGCGATGCCACGTTGCACGCGGTCATACACAGACCTTTTGCGTCCAACGGTGGAAGCCATCTCACTTGCTGAATCTTGCGAATGGTTTTCAATTTCCGGAGAGGCGAGCACAGACTCACGGAATACACGCTTCATGCTTGCCCCGAGATTGCGCGAGAACTGTTGCTGGCCCTCAGCACCGATTGATTTCTGCGAGCGGGCGGACTCGGGCTCCACCCGATTCTTCTTCAACGCACGATCCGAGAACGTCCGTGCTTCTGCGCTGAGAAGCTTAATCACCTGATTCTCATTGGCGCGTTGCAGAGCTGGCCTAGTGTGCAGGGTTTCGTCCTCGTCCACTTCAGATGACCCTTGGCTTCCATTTTCCACGCGCGCACTTGAATTAGAAATGTCCTCCTCTGTCTTGCCTCGACTTGTGACTTGAAGGGCAGCAAGCGTTGGCACATTGTCCGGATCAATCTCCAGCAAATCGGCAGCGTTCGCCGGAGACCCAGGCGCAACCGCTGTTGAACCATCCGACTCATGCCCTCCGAAATCGCCGGATTCAGTCTCGCCTTCAAGAGAATCTTCGCGTTGGAGGTCTGGGATGACTTCGGCCCCACTATCGCTTCCGGAATCCACTTCATGGTCATCAGCAATAGGCGACAGCGGGGCCCGTAGCCGCTGTCTGGACTTTGTAACCGACGCCTCATCGTAGCGGGAGTGGAGATCTTGAGAGCAGGCCTCTGAAGGCGGGGCCAAAACCATCTCCATATCGATGGAGAGAATAACAATGCTAAAGTCCATGGCTGGTTTGTCAAGATGCGGTGGGACCTGCTTGGAGATAACCTTGGACTCAACGTTGTAATTGATGCCGTGCAGGCGCATGAGTCCCTCCCCGTCCGTAGCAAGAAGGTGCTGAAAGGATTCATCGTTGAAGTCGTCGTTGTCCATAAATCCCTTGAGATTCCCGATGCGGCCATCCTTGTCCGGAACAGGAACCTGAAGAACTTTTGTCAACGCACCGCGCGATGCAAAGTGGATGTTCCACGAGTGTCGATCGACGCAGAAAAACTCCTGTTTTTCGACGCGCTTTCGGTAAAGTTGGCCGTGAAAAACTACCTCTCCGCTCTGCTGGTCGATCTCGGAAGTCACCTCGAGATGCGTGGCGATCGCATAGCCCGACGCGTGGATACTCCAAATATCGATTTGCCGCTGCAGAAACTCTGTCGACTGGTTCAAATGCTTGGCAAGGAAAGCGTCGTGCATCTTGCTATACGGCTCAGGTATGATGATATTGACGTTCTTGCCAACTAAATCGTCCGCGTTGCTGTAACCAAGCATCTTTAGAAGGTTTGCACTGACGCTCCGGATGATGCCAAGCGAAGACTCTTCTCCACTTATGGTCATGGTGCCATGGATGCTGTTTTTCAGATTGGCCATCACACCACCTTGTGAACGCTCTGCCTCCTCTTCGAGAGAGATGGCCTGGTCCATTAAGGCAGAGGCCATGAACTTATCGTTGATCACAAACTCGAGATAGAGGCTGTAGAGGCGGAAGACAACAGAGGAATCGTTGGTGATGCGCATGAGTTGCTCGAGGTGGAAGTTTGCATTATCCGAGGTTCGCCGCAGTTTGTACGCGAGACGAAGAAGCTCTTCTTGATTGTGAGAGCCAGATCTGAGGTGCTTGAGCACAGAGACAATGTGCTCCATGGCCTGCATGACGGTCTGCTGCGCCTGATTGATATGGTTGTCAAAGGCCATGAAATTGATGGCTCCACCGCCCTCCATACCGGTGCTGCGGGCGGTTTCGACGTCGAGCTGGTGTTTGAAGACAACAAAGCGCTCGTCGAACTGGAGCTCGAGACTCTTGCATTTTTGCATGAGCCGCTCGGAGCGGAGCGTGTCTTTTCCACAGTCACGCAGCAGGAGCGCCACATGAATAGCCAAGAAGGCGCTTCGAGGAAACTGTTCCTCCACGAGGTGCAAGTATTCTTTACGGCACTTGTCCCAGGCGGTTTGAGGCAGCGGATACTTTGCGCGCAAGATAAGCTCTGCCACCATTGGGGATTCGACCCCACTGATGGGCGTGTGCTTGAGCTTGCGGAGACGAGCTCCAATCAGAGAGTCGCATGTGAACCAGCAAAGAGGCGCGCCGACGATGAAGGCCATGAAGGCGCCGTAGCGATCTTCCGTGTCGCTATATGCGAGCATCTCCAGGACGAGACAGAGCGTGGAGAAGAAAAACGTTCCGTAGACGGCCATGGAGACCTTGTTGAGTATCATCGAGTAAAAGGGCATGTAGTAAAAGTAAGCAAAACTCAGAACTAGCGCGCTGATGACAATCTGCACGACGAGCACGAGGGAGTTATCGGAACCGATGGCAACAAATGTGAAACTCATGAGACCGCGAAGTCCCAACGAAAGAGCGTGCATGCGGCCGTGCACTTTGGCCCCAACATCCCCTGAAGCTGGACTCCGCTCAATGATGACCATGACGGCCATACCGGAGGTGGCGACGAAGATCAAAACGAGAATGGCCACGACTGTCCCGAGAATGATATGCACGGTGCCTCCGCACGTAATGTTGTCGCTGAGGGTATCTGCGCACTGGAAAATTTGCAGCAGCGAATCGAGCGCTGGCACGTACAAAATCGTTGTCAGGAGGTCCAGTGCGAGGCGCAGGGGGGTCAGGAGCCAGAGTTGCTTGACTCCCTCTGTGGCGAAAGCGTACCCGACGTAGATGACGGCGCCAAAGGTAGCGAGTACAAAGCAAAGGCTAGCGAGAAACATGGTCAGCGTGAGACTGCTTGCCCCCGATGAGATCATCGACAGGTTGCTAGCCTGCAAGATGGGCACGAATTTATCGGCGACCCATTCACTCCAGGGGAAACCGGAGCTGACGTTAAAGGTGAACGAGAGCAGCTGCAAGAGATTCATTGCCTCGGTGGCGCCCGTGATCCAAATCGAAGTCTTGTTCTGTCCCTTTTGCAGCAGGCTTAGTACACCAAGGAGGCCGAAGCGAAATTTGCCAACGAGAGAGCCATATTTGCGAACGTTGCTGATTTCGCCTCCAAAGTCTGTTTTCGCCTGTTCGAGTCCCAGGGCCTCGTTCAGATACTTGCGCGGGTGTGATTTGTCGATCATGATGCCGGGTGTAGCCAGGCAGCGACCGTGTCACTCCAGCTGGGCACCTAAGTTCGAGGCAACGAACAATGCTTGCTATGCGTCCCCCCAAACGGACCTCGGCAAGCAAGCAAGCAAGCAAGCAAGCAAGCAAGCAAAGCGAGCGAGTCAGCCAGTCTACTGGGCAGTTGGGGTTTGACGCGAGGGTGGAAGACGTACACCGCGCCAAAGCGGTATAAAAGCCCCGACAAGCAAGCAAGCAAGTAAGTTGCCTAGCTCGTTACTCAGCATATAGAGGGAATGGCGTGTCGCAATCGCAGCGACCGGACAAGCTCGCTCGCACCCCAACCGTCCGAGTCCAAGTCGGGTCCAGACCGAGACCACTGCCGCTCCGCCCCCTTCTTTGCTTCCTTGTTTGCTTCTTATCTTCCTCTTCACTCCTTCCTGCACGCAGTGCGTGGAGGCTGTCCTCCGTTTCTTCCGTCCATTAACGTGGAATTCTCTGCTCTCTCCGTTTGTCCCAGTGCCACCTGCGCAGAGAGGCCTCCGTGGCTCCGTCCCTTCAAGCTCGGCGCCTAACTCGTCGTCCAGACCGGGTCGAGCCGAGCCCAGCAGAGTCGGGCGATGCTGGCTGGCCACCTCCCCCGGACGGCCGCGGCAAGTCGCCCTCTCCAGCCGGCTGCAGCTGCATCGGTCGGCTATGAAGGCGGAATCGCTGCGCTGCCAGCTTCACGGTGAGTCGCGCCATGCGCCCGTCCGCTCGTAACGGTCATCTCTGAGCTTCCTGTCCCGAGACGCCTCGCCATGCGCAGCTGCAGCTGCAGCTGCAGCTCGCAGTCGCTCGCTCGCTTGCTAGCTAGCGGGCTGGCGAATGCTTCTGCGCTCCGGCGCGCGAAGAACCGTGGCTGCCGGTCTTGAGCTCTGGCCTGTGTTCTGCGCGCTCGAGCCAGGCGCGGCGAGGCTCCAACTAGCTGCCAGCCACGGGCCACTGCCTGCAGTCCCACTCGTCCATTGGCGGCAGGAAGCGCAAGACACGCTCCAGAAAGCGAGCGGTTGAACATTCCCACGCCTCGCTTATGCTGCTGCATAGCAGGCCGTAGATAGAGCCCGCCTCTCGCGCGATGGAAGGCAACATGGCTCAGCGCTGCTGCTTTTGCTGCTGTTGCTGCTTTTGCTGCTTTTGCTGCTGCTGCTCTGGCGACCGCCTGCGATCCTCAATTGACACCCTGGATCGACATCGACATGACATCGACATCGACATCGACATCTACATCGAGCCCCGCTGGGTGCCTTGCCTTGCCTGGCCTTGCCTTGCCTTGCCTTGCCTTGCCTTGCCTGCACTGCACTGCACGGTTGATTGCCTGCTTCCGCGCCCTGCCTCAGACAGCCATCGTGCGGGCGAGGGAGATCGCATTCCTGGTGGCACCTCGCAGAAAGAGGGGAGGTCTATCGCAAGCTTGGCAAGTTGGCAGGGAAGCACGGCGCACACCTCCTGAGATTCGCTTCCATCCTCAGCCATGGCGCTGCCGTTCGCGAGCCACTGCCGGCAGCACGACCGAGTCGGGACGTACCTCGAGGACGAGAAAGCGACCTCCGCGAGAGGGCAGCATTGATCGGGATCGGTCTTCCCCGGACCGGAGGGGACCCGCGCTGTCTTGGAGTGCGACCGCTGCTACATCAATGAGGTCACGCAACAGCAATGCCAATGCACCGCAAATTGTCCGGGAATCGCAATTTTTTCGCTTGCTAGCTCGTTTCGAGCGGTTTCTTGGCGTCGACACGGCCAGCTTGGTGTGCCGAACTCTGGCCTCGGGACAAAATAAACTCGCTGCAAGAAAGTTGTTACCTTGGGCTTGAAGCTGCTAATTGACGCCATAAATTCTTTTGGAGGACAGAACGGTGACGCACTGCTTGCTGGTGGTTGCCGATTCAGGCCAGGACAAAAGAAAGAACAGGACACCGTCAGTGCGGAGCGGAGTCTGACCCCGTGAGCCGATCTGCCGATCCTCGTGCCGTTGACGCAACTACATTCCAAAGTGTCGCGGGCAATTGATCCTGGTGTAAATTGGCCGTTAGGCCTTCTTACCTTCCAGTAGCGAGGAAGTCGTCATGCTAAATATGCCACGGCAACTTGCCCTTCCGCGCGGTTCACTCACAGTCACCTCTGTCAGTAAATTTCTTTCTTCTTGGTGCCGCTTCTGAGTTCTGTTTCGTACTATAGAGAAAACCGCCAAACTTCTCTGAAGAACGCACGGAGATTCTTCGCTTCGTTTAAATTGAAAATGAATGAGACACGGGGGGAAAGCTTCTTTGGTTGGACTCCGCTCGGCTCCGCTGCCGTGTACAAGTTCCTACGCCCTCTTTCTTCCTGCCGAGAACATGCATCACCCAACGTCCACGACATTGATGACGCATTTTATGGGGTTTGCGCTTTCGTTGCCCTACCGCAAGAGTTCAACAGCCCCAATAAGAGCTCGAATCCAACAAAGCGGCCCTCAAGTTGTTGACTACCGCAGACCTTCTGTCCAAACACGTCAAGACGCTTGAATTCCTTGATCGTGGCTCACGCATTTATCAATGCATCCGTGCATTCGTGCATCCTTCCATCTGTCTTTCAGAGACTCTGTCTCGCAAACACACCTACACAGGCGTAACCAAACCGCTTGAATTTGGCCCTTCCAAGTTCTACCACCCCAAATGAAAATCGATACCTCTCGACGGCGACGGCGAGGCCATGCATGAGTGGTGATATTATGAGTGGTGAGGCCATGAGTGGCGAGGCGGAACAGGCGATGGTGCGCTGCATGGCCACGCGCGCCGTGATACGGCCTGTAGCGACCGTGCCGTGCCTCCGCGTCCGCGCCGTCAGCAGGGGTCCGTCCGCTCAAGCTGTCAACGGTTTCGTTCACCCAGTTCAACTCTCCGGATGGAAACGGGAATTTTAGAAGGCAGCTGCAGCTGAAAAAGAAATAACGACGGAGCCTTGTGTCGTTGGCCGAGCCCAGGGAGGAAACTTCGTACTGCTGAAAGCTAGATTTTTACCACTCAGCTTGCTTTCTTTCTGACCTGGTACTTGCCCAGGTGCTAAGCAGTCGGCGAAGGCAAGACGGGAGGGACTGGCGCTCTTCCCTTCCCGCCTATTGTAGCTTGCGTTCGTCGATGAGGTTTCGAAGGAACCATGAAATTTTTGCAGTAAGCGGTTCGCGTCTGGCCGAAAGATCACGCTTATGAGAATCTTTCGACGTCATTCTTCTCTCCCATAGAGAAAAGAGCGAGCCTTTCCGGTCGTGCCTGTCCATCTTTCACTGGCTTTGGAGAGATGAGAACAGTCAGCGGCTAGCTGCTGTGATAAAAGACACTACAGCGTCCAGCGTTGATCCATGTCGCAACTCTTCTTCTTTTATTGTTGTCGGTCGTCATCCAGACATGAAAATCTCGTGCCCCGACATTTTCCGCCATAGCGTTTATTACCTCCTTAACCCTAACTGTTAGATTCACGATTGACAGTAGCTTGACATCCTTCGTTTCCTCCGAGTCGAGTCGCAGTCGATCCGAGTCGTGCCTTGGTTTTTGCTTTTTGATCGTCGCGTTCTGTTTGGACGCCGTCGGTCACCCAAATCGCAGCCGTGAGAGAAATGAGGTCTCTTCGTCGTTAGTAGCATTGCTCCGTTCCTTCGTTCGCGCGGCGCTCGATCATACACTCCTTCATTCCTTCATTCTTTCATTCCTTCGCTCTTCTGGCATGAGCGCGGAGGCCAGAAAGCGAAAACGCGCGGGCGCGGATGGGCCGAGCGCAGCGCAGCGCGACTCCCGGCGCGGCAGGCCAGGATGCGGCGTCGTCGCCGGCCTGACGCGGCGCGAGCTGGGGACCAACTTGGACACAGGCTTCTTCGCGAGAACCCTGCGACCTCGCGCCGTGCTGACGCTGGCGCAGGCAATCCAAAGGCACGCAAGGCTAAGACACTCGTCGCTCCTGGGGTTCATCGAGTCTGGCTCGCGCATCGTGGCCTTGAATACCTCCGGTAACATTGAATGTTGGCATCTCGACGCCAATCGCGGCGCGCTCGAGCTCGACTTTGAGGTCACCTTGCCCATGGCCAACTTCCGCTTCCTCGACGAGGCGCATCGGGCGGCTTCTGTCACGCTGACCGAGGACGGCGCCGTCATGGTTGCCGCAGTCTTGCACAACGAACGGGAAATGCAAATATCGCTCGTGGCCGTGTCGCGAGCCTGCCAGCATGTGGCTTCTTTTCGCCTCGAGCTATCGCAGCGAACGCGAGAGTTTCGAGCTGCACGTAAGCGTAGACGTCTCGGACGTCTCGGACATCTCGGTGCTGCGTCGCGTTCATCCGCGCCCTCGCTAGCGTCCTTGACGGCCTCGCTTTCACGCGAAAGTTTCATTGCAGAAATTGTCAATGAGGACGTGCTTGGATTCAACTGGAATGCACGCGAACACGTACTCGTGCTTCCGCTTGACGAGTACGCGGTGATGATTACGAGATTTTGCCGGATCGAAGACGTTGGTGACAAATGCACCTTTCCCTCTGCCGTCCCATATTGTCGCTGGCGCTGGATTTCGTCCTGTGCGGGCACAGTTCACATGACCAGCTCTTTTCCTGCCTCCTCCCTGCCGGAGCCAGCCACTACGGGTGTCATCATTCTCGACCAGGTCCGAATCGATTTGGAGTCTCTCTTGTTGCGTTGCATTGGCCTGGACCTTGGCATACGTCTTCAAGGCGCTTTCGAAGAAGAAGAAGGTGAGGTGGAAGATCGACGTGGTGGTAGTAGCTCTGGTCATCACTGTACATTCGCGGCCTCATGCAGAGCGCGTCGTCGGGCCCGCCGTAGACTTCGTGCGGTCATCGCAGATGGGCGCGTTTCACACTCACTCGTAGACTTTGAGTACCGACTCTTAAGTGTTGATGCAGTCGGTTCTCGCGTTCGCATCGCTTGTGTAGCGCGCGTTGGCCCCACGCAAAACGCTCCACAAGGCACCGAGATGCGCGACATGGGGGTCTTGCTCAGCATTTGCGTAAAAACAGGAGAGTACAAGGTCTTGCAGAGTTTTTCTGCGCCGCCTACTTCTCCACTGCGCACTGCACTTAATCGCCTTTGCAAGCGTTTGCAGGCCTCGTATCCAATTGCAACGCGCATTCAACGATCCTGGCCACGCTCTGTGGTTCATGAACCGTCAGTAATGTCTCTCGCACAGCTTCCGAACCCCTCAAAGCCCGTGACAATCGTGCACGCCCCGCCTTCGGATCGAAATCGAACTGAAGCACAGTTCTGAGTTTACCTTGATCATCTCAAATGGCCAGGATGACGCCTGCCTCTACGGCACAGATCCATTTGGCGGTCTATTTGAACGCGTTCTGGTGGGGCTACAATGCTGTTATGGTCTGCGCGACCGCTGCAGCCCAGAGCCCCACCTAATTGCCCATCCAAGCTATACTGGATACTATGATGAGGACGAACTTATCGTGCATCGGGCGCGGCAGCAAAGGGATGTAAGCGGCAATGCCCACGTTGACATCATCGGCGCCCGGCGCAAATAAAAGTGATTGCATTGCCGCAATATCCGCGCTGTTGAGTACCCTTGGCATTGCAAGTGCGCCGAGGCTGAATTGCTTGGACCACCCACACGCCGCACACACCGCAGGCAATAGGTTCAACGCGAGCGCCCAATGGTTGACGATTTGTAATCCCTTGCCAGGATGTATGTGCGCATATTTTCCCGATGTCAATCCTTCCCACACTGCGCAAATAAGAAGTTGTCGCTGGTCGCTTGACAGACACGAGCTATTCCCAGGGACTAAATTGTACATTCTTTTTTTCTTAATGTTTCCTTTTCGATACTCCGCAGCGCGAATGTTTGCCAAAAAGAGTTCTCTACATCTTCGTCACGCCTGTTGCAAGGCCAAAGATATGGTGCTCTGATTTGGTCAAGCTGGGAAATGTGATAGCGCAGGTCTGCCTCACCTCTGGAAAGAAGAAAAAGACAAAGAAACACACTGGCAGACACGCACGCACGCACAAACAAACAAACAAACAAACAAACAAACAAACAAACAAACAAACAAACAAACAAACAAACAAACAAACAAACAAACAAACAAACAAACAAACAAACAAACAAACAAACAAACAAACAAACAAACAAACAAACAAACAAACAAACAAACAAACAAACAAACAAACAAACAAACAAACAAACAAACAAACAAACAAACAAACAAACAAACAAACAAACAAACAAACAAACAAACAAACAAACAAACAAACAAACAAACAAACAAACAAACAAACAAACAAACAAACAAACAAACAAACAAACAAACAAACAAACAAACAAACAAACAAACAAACAAACAAACAAACAAACAAACAAACAAACAAACAAACAAACAAACAAACAAACAAACAAACAAACAAACAAACAAACAAACAAACAAACAAACAAACAAACAAACAAACAAACAAACAAACAAACAAACAAACAAACAAACAAACAAACAAACAAACAAACAAACAAACAAACAAACAAACAAACAAACAAACAAACAAACAAACAAACAAACAAACAAACAAACAAACAAACAAACAAACAAACAAACAAACAAACAAACAAACAAACAAACAAACAAACAAACAAACAAACAAACAAACAAACAAACAAACAAACAAACAAACAAACAAACAAACAAACAAACAAACAAACAAACAAACAAACAAACAAACAAACAAACAAACAAACAAACAAACAAACAAACAAACAAACAAACAAACAAAAACAAAAAACAAAAAAAACAAACAAACAAAAAAACAAAACCATTCTCGCCTCGCTGCAGATGATGAAATTCTTTCCCTTATTTATTGAGCGAGCGAGCGAGCAAGCGCTCTCACCGCCCCACCCCACCCACGCTCATCGCCTCTGCATGAGTCGGAACTCAACAAAAGAACAATGAACTTCCGGAACGGAATAGAACAACGTGACGAGAAAGAAAAAAAAGAAAAAAGAAACAAAGAAGGATTCCAGACTTCAATCGACGACTCTCGACGTGAGACGACAGTGCGCGCAGGGAAGCAGAGCTGATAGGGCGCGCGCGTGAAACAGTCTGCGCTGCGGCGCACGGACCGGAACGAGCGAGGATAGAAATAGGGGCCCCAAGATGGAGGTGAACTTGCACGTGTACGACTTGAGCCGCGGCCTCGCTCGCACCATGTCGCAGTCCGTGCTGGGCTTCCACGTGGACGCGGTGTACCACACGGGCGTGCTCGTATTCGGTCAGGAGTACTTTTACGGGGGCGGTATCCAGCGGATGGACCATGACGCCGTAGTACAGAGCTTCGGACTTGTGCCTGTGGAAAAAATCACTCTCGGAACGACGACCAAGACGCAGGCGGAGCTGCACGAGTTCCTCGAGAGCACTTCTCCAGACTACACGCCGGAAAAATACGATCTCTTTCACAACAATTGCAACAACTTCTCGAACACGGTAGTGAGGTTTCTTCTCGGAGACAACAATGGTATCCCATCGCATATTCTCGAGCTTCCGGGCCGTGTGCTCGATACCCCGCTGGGCCAAATGATCGCCCCCATGATGCAGGGAATGCAGCAGCAAATGCAGGATCACATGATCCCCTTCAACCAGCCGACCACAGCGCCGTCTAATATGCGTGCTACACCGATGAATACGGATGCTGATGCAAGGACGCCTGCCGCTGCACCGGTTTCCAACCCGGAACCAACGAACGCCGCTTCTACTGGCACTCCTGCTGCTGCTGCTAGTGCCACATCCTCATCGCTAGCCCTGGATCCAGCTAAAGAGGAAGAGGAAGCGTCTACGGCCGCGACAGAAGGTATCGAGTTGCGCGTGAAAATGTCTACGCAGGAAGAAATTGTCAAGCCCAAGATCAAGTCCATGGACGCAAGCGTGGCAGAGCTGAAACGCGCCCTTGCTCGGGTCTCCGACTACGCAGCCGAGGATCAAAGACTCATTTACAAGGGTCAATTTCTCAAAGATGACGCGAAGACGCTCGCGGCGTACGGTGTAAACCAAGAAGACGTTGTGCATATGGTGCCGAAGCCTGGCTCGGGACGCAAGAAAACAGAAGCCTCAAAAGCGTCTGGTGCTTCGTCGTCGTCCGACACAGCTCCTAAGGATCCTCTGGAAAAAGGTCTGGAGACCCTCGCGAAAGCGCCAGCAAAAGAGCGACAGGCGGCCCTCAAAACGCTGCAAAAGATTGTCCAGAACCTCATCGATTTCCCGCTCGAGCCCAAGTTCCGGAAGATCAAGCGCGAAAACAAGGTACTGGCAAAGCGCCTGGCTCCGGACGGAGCACTTGACTGTCTTTTGGCGCTCGGGTTCAAAGAAGCTGTCGACGACGACTCTGGCGAACAGCTTCTTGTCCTCGAGGCAACCCCGGAAGCTTGGCAAAAGGTTCTTGACGGTAACGAAAAGCTCTCGGCCATTCTTGCAGAGGACTCCACTTTGCAGCAGCAGCAACAGCAGCAGCAGCAACAACAGCAGCAGCAGCAACAACAGCAACCGTTTTCTGCGGGCAATTCCGGCGGCGGTATGCCCTTTGGAGGAGGCCTTTTTGGAAATGGCGGCGGCAGCGGTGGCGGTGGCTTTGGCCCCGGTACTGGTGGGAACCCGATGGCTGATCAAATGTTCCAAACGATCATGTCAAATCCAGATATGCTGCGCAGCATGGCGCAGATGCCTCACTTTCAACAAATGGCCCAAAACAACCCAATGATGGCTCATGCTCTGCGCGAAATGCAAGAGCACCCGGAACGCATTCAAGAAATGATGAACAATCCTGGCATGCAAGCATTCATGCAAAATCCAGAATTGGCCCGCTCCGTTATGGCTAACATGGGCAACATGAACATGTTCGGTGGAGGCGGCGGCGGCGGCGGCGGCGGCGGCTTTCCGATGCCAGGTTTCGGCGGAGGTTTTGGCGGACCTGGACAAAATGGACAGCAGCAGCAGCAGCAGCAGCAACAGCAGCAACAACAACAAGGTCAGGGCCAAGGCCAGGGCCAGCAAGGTGGGAACGACTCCAACATGACCGAGGAAGAAATGATCGAAGAGGCTATTCGGCGTTCGCTCCAGGAGCAGTGAATTGGAGGCCACGAATCAAGTAGAGTTTTGATTTTCTTTCGTTAGCCCCCATAAAACCTCCTTTCAATCTGTTCCGTTTTCCCTCTTCTTCGTTCACCAAAGGCACACCTTTATCTTTTTTTTTTTAATAACTTTTTTCCCGTTACTTTCTCTCTTTTTTTCTACTATGATGTTCTGTAAAGAGAGCAGAGAGCGTCTCCGCAGCACGTCGATGCTTTGCTTGCAAGCGCTTATGCAGACACACAACAGAACCTTTGCCAGCCGTGACTTGCTTGCTCGATGATGCGCTGCGGACAAAGAAGGTTTTTATCGCCGCTCCATCAGCCTAATCCTCATCCTCATCCTCGTCATCATCCTCCTCGAGCCAGGCCACAAACTGGGCCGTCTGCACGAGCGCAGTGACCTTGCCATCCGTGTCAGTGAGGTCGTCCTTCCACTCGATGATTGCCTCCGGTGGAACAACGTCGTTGTTGTAAAAGAGCATGAACACCTTTTCCAGGAGGCTCTGCTGGTTGGAGGCGCGAGGGAAGCCCGCCTTGTGAAAGGCAGCCTGCACAGCAAAGAGCATCTTCATCTGAAGCTGCAGCTGCTCGCTCGAAGGTTCCTCGGCATAGAGGAGCTTGCCAAGCAGCGGGCCATAGCCCGTGGGCGAGGCCCACTTGCACGTCTCCTCCTCGACATACTCGGGATGCGCACCAAGCGCACGCTCGACAAAGACAATGGCAAAGTCTGCGCTGACCTTGCTCGCGTCCACCTTGTCGGCGAGGTCCTTGCCCATGACTCCCGAGGAGATGAGCTCGTCAATGAGTTTGGTATCGACGGAGTCGCCTTCGCTCTCTTCACCGGCGGACTTCTTCTTAAAGTCGGGCAGAGCGACAGAGACGAGTGCCTCACCGAGGTCCTCGTCACCAAAGGCTCCGCTCTCCTGAAGCAACTTGGCAATACGGCGCGTGTTGGCAAGGCGATCTTCGTCAACGTCGTCACCCGCGTCAATCTTCTGCTTTTGCTTGGCGCAAACAAGCTCGAGGCCCTCGGCCACATCGGCGGACGTGGCAATCTCCTCCTTGACAAGAGCAGTGATCAGAGAAACAGCCACCTTGCACTCCTTGACACCCTCCTTGTTGCCGCGAAGCACCGTCTTGCGAATCACCTGGGGCATGTACTCCTTGCTGTTGAGCTCGCGTACCGCAGCCACGGCGTCCTTCTTGTTCTCCATGAGCATGTACGTCTTGAGCATAGCTTCGGTGCGGGCCTGAAGTTCTTCTTCGGTAAGCTTTTTCTGCTCCTTGGGCTTGCTGGCGCCCTGCTTCTCGTCAGCTCCATCCTCGGCCCAGTCGGAGCCAGCGTTGCCAAGCTCAGCAAGCTCAGCAAGGTTCCGGTTACGCCGCACGCCCAGCTTGGGGCGGCCAGGGGGCTCGTCGTCCATTGCACCGCCACGACCACCACCTCCATAACCACCAGGACCGCTGGGACCACCGTAGCCACCAGGACCTCCAGGACCACCGTAGCCACCAGGGCCTCCGTAGCCGCCGGGACCGCCAGGGCCTCCCGGACCACCAAAGCCGCCAGGGCCGCCAAAGCCACCCTGCTGCTGCTCCATGTCCCGATCACGACGGCCGCTGCTTCCAAAGGCCATGGAAGCGCGCTCGCGATCGTAATCGGGTTGGCGACGACCGCCCATGGGGAAGTCCGCCTGTGGACCGCGCATACCACCGCCAAAGCCACCAGGGCCAGCCGCACCGGGGCCTCCTGCCTGCGGGCCGCCAAAGCCCCCCTCCTCGTCGAGGCCGCGACGAGAAGTGCCAAAAGCATGCGATCCGGGACGCTCGCGGGGAGCGCCACCAGGGCCGCCGGGACCACCAAAGCCACCAGGTCCGCTGCGACCGGCGAACGGGCCATCAGCACCACCCTCGCGAGGTCCACGGTTGAAGGCTGCGGGCGCAGCAGGGGCTCCGCGACGCGAGTTAAAGGCAGAGAATTCCTGCTCGCGCTCCATGTCGCGGTCGCGGTCGCCGAACATGCGATGACGCTCGGTGTCCTTGCTGGCGCGAGACGATGCGAAGATGCTGTCCCACTTGTCGCCGCCTTCCTTCTTCGGCTTGGTCTCGCTAGACGCCTCGGCGGCCTCGCTGGTAGCCTCGCTGGCCTCTCCCGCAGCCGGCTTTTCCGGTGCCGGGCTCGTCGGCTTGTCCTCCACCTCGGCTTCCTCAGTCTTTTCAGCCTTCTTCTCAGCGGCAGGGGTCTCGCTTTCAGGAGCAGGGGCAGAGGCCTCGCCCTCGGAATCCTTGGTCGTCGTTTCCTCACCGGCACGCTTGGGCTTGTTGAGCTTTAAACGAGGACGGGACTCTTCCGCGTCTTCGGCGGCCGGGGGCGGGGTGGCGACGGCGGGAGGCGGTCCGCGACGCCAGTTGTCTTCCTCGGGCTGCGGGGTGCTGCTCGCTTGCACGGGCGGTGCCCCGCCACGGCGCCAGTTGTCCTCCGCCAGGGGATTCGCCCTTGAAGATTCGGCGCCACCGGCAGCAGCAGTAGCAGCAGCAGCAGCAGCAGGAGGGGTACTCCGACGCCACTGGTCGACGCTGTCGGCTTCGCTGACCGGAGCGGGGCCAGACCCCGCACGCTCAGGGACAGGGGCCTGTTGGATGCGAGTACGGCGCCAATCGTCCTCGCCGTCGGCGGCGCTGGCCATCGGGGCCTCGCCGCCCGTCATGGCAGGGCCGCCAGCACGAGGTCCACGGCGCCACTCGTCTTCAGCATCCGCGGCCGAAAATGCGGGGCCGTCCATACCCATGCCACCGGCAGGTGGACCCGAACGCCACTCGTCGGGTTCAGGTCCAGGGCCACCAAATCCACCAGCACCAGGGCCGCCAAAGCCGCCGCCGACACCAGGTCCACCACGCGTGGGGGGTGCCGGGCCGCGACGCCACTGGGTGTCCTCGTCGGCAGCCGAAAACATGGGCTCATCGCCAAAGCCGCCGCCACCGCCACCTTCACCGAATGCACCACCGCCACCGCCGCCGCCGCCACGCGTCCATTCGCCGTCAGCGCCGCCACCTTCACCGAAGCCGCCGCCGAAGCCACCGCCGAAGCCGCCGCCGGGGGCGCCACGGCCGCGGCGGTCCTCGCGGGGCATGCCACTCGGGGCACGGGGGAGAACATCGTTCTCACCCTTGAAGTCCTTGCCAAGGAACTCCCCGAGGCCCATCTTCTTGCCCTTCTTCTTGCTCATCTTGCCCAGGATCTACGTGTACTGCAACAACGCTAGCTGCTGATGGATGCTTCTTCTTGTTGCTGATCCTCGTCGCCCCGCCTTCGAATCAAGCTCCTGTGCACGTTCCAAAACAGAGTTCGCAGCCACGAATCGTCGTTTCTACATGGTCAGTCATCACCCTCTTCTCCTCGTCGTCCTCCTCCGCGTTTTAGCTCTCCCCCACCTCGCTTGAGCTCTCTTTTATGCTCAAGCCGTGGTGATACAACGTCACGAGGAGGCCGGCCCAGACTAACGGCGGTCCTCCTCGTCCTCAAACTGCGAGAGCCACGACCCATAGGCAAGCCTCAAAGCTGCGTCTGAAAGTTGCAACCAGCGCGAATTGCGGGCTCAAGCCTTCGCCTTTACCCCGCTCGCTCGCTCGCTCGCTGCCTCGTCCTCGCGCTCCGTCATACTGCCCAACCTTGAGCTCGTGACGGTCGTCGCCCGTGGTCATGTCATCACAGCGGGGCCGCCGACTCTCTCCACATCACTGCCTCGCCTCGAGCGGAGACCGCCGGCGTGCGAGCTCGCCGCGGGCCGCTGCGGCCTCCGCGCCCCTCCCTCGCCGCCGTCCGGGCGCCGCCGCCTGCACGTACCGATCCTGCGCGTGGTTTCGCGCGGGGTGGAGTTGATCTGGCCGGCCGCCGCCTCTCCCTCGCTTGACGGCTCCACCGAGCTCGGAACCGATACGGAACTGGATGGGAACCCACGCGCGGCCACCAATTAGGCCCCTAGCTGGAGGCTACAAGGGACTACGGGCGGCAGTTACTTTTGCGTTGCGGGAACGGGAACTTGGGGAGTGCTGTTTGTGGATGGTGGATGAGGCCGAGGTGGAAGGAAGTAAACGGAGGGGAATCAATAGGTTCATCAAGAAGACACTGTATGTACTACACGTTTTTTTTGGGGGGGGGAATGAGGGAAGAGAGAAAGGCTTGTTCACAGGCTGATGTTGCAGAGATACTGCATACGTGACAGAAAAGAAGATTCTAATGTCTTGATTGGGTAGTTGCGTGATCATCGGAAGCGAACAGCATCGATCTGGACAAGAGAGGGAAGCGTTGCTGCGAGACGCTTCCGATACTCGAAGTCGCGCTCGATAGGGTTGTGGTCGAGATAGATTGTGCCCAGCTGCTTTCCGAGTGGGGCCAGCTTTTCAATCTCTTCAAAGGAAGCAATCCCGTTGTAGCTCATCCAAAGCTCCTCGAGCTTTGGCAAGCTTTCCACCGGAAGTCCATCCATAGAGGTGATACGGTTGTTGCTCACATCGAGTGTGTTCAGGTTTGAAAGAGCATCAAGACCGCCAAACTCCTCGATACCTTGATGACTTAGGTACAGCTCCTCGAGGGAAGCAAGGCCAGAAAGCCCATCGCCAATGTGCCGCAGACGGTTGCTTTGCACCGACATCCGCACCAGACTTTTCAAAGAGTCAATACCTTCAATGCGCTGTATCTTGTTTTTGCCCAACCACAATTCCTCGAGTTTGGTCAGCGTTTCAAGACCCTCCATCTTTCGAATTCGATTCATACCAAGGTCGAGAATGCGCAGGTTTGTGAGGGTCTCGAGGCCTTGAATTTTTGTGAGCTTGTTTTCAGCGACGTGCAGACGCTCAAGTTGGGTCAAAGGCGCGAAAATTGCCGGGTCGAGCTCGCGAAGACGATTGTATGAAATGTCAAGATTTGTCAAATTGACCAAATGCTGTACGCCTTCGAGCGTGTTGAGTCTGTTCTCGTAAAGTTCCAGTGAAACGAGTTGGGTGAGCGAGGCTAGTCCTGACACTTCGCGTACGAAGTTGGCGCGCAGGCAAAAAGACTCAAGGTTGGTCAAGTGTTCAACGCCAGTGACGACCGTCACTTTTTGGCCCGATGTTCCGATCCACTCGTATCGCTCCATGTTCGGGTCGCTAATGTCCGTAACGTCTCCGGGTCCGATGAACCTTAGCGCTGGTGGGAGCTCCTCGTCCTTTTCATCATCGCTCAGGTACCCTTCCTCGCCGGGTTTCGGCGCTGCGGCATCATCGTCGTGCGTCTTGGCCGCTTCGCCACCTTCGCTCCGTTTCCCCAAAGCATCGACGCTCTCTGCCACGCGCACGGAGCCGTACTGCGTGATCTTCACGCCGTTCACCTCCACCGTCTGCGGCTCCAGCGCGCCTTCTGCGCCTGCGCCCGTCGCGCCCTTCGCGCCGGCGCCTTCGTCGCTCATCCGGATTTCCTTCGATTTCTCGATCAACCGACCAAGCGAACCTTCTCTCCCCTGCCTCCCTGCGACGAGCGCCTTCGCGCGCTGAGCGAGCCACGCCCGCGCGCCGCGCTGTCGCTCTCTCGCTCGCTCTAGCCTCGCGCTGCGCCCGCGAGCCCGCTCGGATGGATCCCGCTCTGCGCGAGCGCGTCCGCCTCGCCTTCTCGATTCTGCCCAGCGCCCTTTCCTTCCTTCCTTCCTTCGCTCTTTCTTTTTCGAATTTTCAAATCGTTTCCAGACAGAACAATAGCAAAAGCAAAGCACTGCACTGGCAACTCGAGCTTCCTCTTCTCTTTGTTCCTCGTTTCCTCCGCGTTGCACAGAGGCAGTTTTGAAATGGCTTGGCGCGCGGCAATCATGGTTCGAGCGCCGCGCCTCGCGCAGCGCGCTCGACGGAAAACGCGAGGACAGCGGAGGGAAGACTCTTCAGGGACGCCACGCGCGACACTTGGAGGCGATCTCGAACGGCGGACAGACGGAAACTCGGTCCCAGACAAAAGCTCTATTTACCGAGGTGGTTAGCACCACCAGCAGTAGCACCAGCACCAGCAGCACCAGCAGCCGAGTGCAAGATTTTGCGCTTGCTGCGCCAGCACGGACGTGACCGCGATGTCGAGTGTGTAGGACGACTCCGTGGAGATCGTGGGGTCCACTTCGAGCCCTGACGTGGCCTCAAGGTTTACCGAGGAAGTTTGTTGTGGTCTCAGAATCAGTCAAGGTAAAGGCCAAGAATACCCCAAAGACCGCAAAGACGAGGAAAGTGATCTCGCAATGCGCATGCAAGCTGCCATGGTGCCATGCAAGAGAGGGTAACTTCCGCATGAGCTGGATTTTTAGAGGAAACCGTGGTAAAGACCAAAAGGACCAGAAAGCGCATGGCCAAATTTTCTCCCGACTTCGGGCAAATTTCAAGTCTATGTCGCTGAGGTCAAGGGCGCAATTTCGGTGGCATCACGTCCGCCCAAACTCCTTTTTGCATTCAACGTGAAAAAGAATGATTGGGTGTTTGAAGACATCATGGACATCATGGATGCGAAGGCGGTAACGAGCATGCCGCCCCCCCCCCCCTCCCCCGGCGAACAGGCCGAGTGAAATTCGAGCAGGTGGGTTCTGCTCACCGAAAAGGTCACGCCGAGGAGTACTGCAAAACGGAGACTCATCTGTGATATCGCCTCGCCGACAGGCAAAATAGTTGCGACCGGAAGACGTACGCTCTCCGCCGCGCGTGCTGCCAAAAGCGATATGAACATGTCCATATCCAGGCCGAGCGAAAGAGACGGGCCGAGATGAACCTCGCGCGCTCCAAAGAACCGCAGATGCGGAGGCGAAGCTCAAACGCGTGATGCGCGATGCTGACGTTGCAAAGGCACGTTATGAATCTGCGCAGCCGAAAGAGAATATGCTGACAGTTGGTTTTCGCCAGCAAGTTCAATCTCTCAATTCTCTCGATAAGAAACTGTCGGAGCTGATGAAGAAGAACATCTGCTTCAAGGCTTTACGCCGCAGGTCAACAAATGCGCAGCACCAAGTTTTTTTCTGTTTAGAAAACCAGTCCATGGATCTCTGGGAGCTGAACACACGCCTTCACCTTCGCTAGATAGAGAGAGCTAGCGGCGCTAAAGGAGAAGGACGTGCGTCGCGAGGCCGAGCATTTCAACGACAAATCGGCGGCATCTGCTGCACGCCTTGAAGTTCTCTTCCCTGAGAAAGAGCTGGAGGCGCTCAAGAGGGAGATCGAGACGCAACAGCGCGTCGTGGAGACCGCTGCAAAATCCATCAAGGAATTTAAAGCCGGGAATAAGAAGTTGCAGCTCAAACAGCGTGGTCCTGAAGAATAAAAATATCAAGCTCGAGGCAGAAGAGGCTAAGCTGCTGAGCTGGTATTGCCAGATGTGAAAACAGTGAGTAGTTCTGTCTGCGAACTTATTTCAGCCACCGCGAGAACTTCGTCCACTGCCCTTCGAAAATTTCGTCCACGGAACCTTGTTCTCGACTCCTTGGGGATAACGAGATAAGTGAAACCTGCTGCATTCCGCAAAGACGTTGCCTCACGAGCGTCTAAGGCACTCTCGTACAACCCTGTTCACCTCTCCATCCAAATCCGTGGTCATCATGGTCTAGCCTCACACGACCAGGCCTGCAAAGGACTCCTCTACAGCATTCACACTTGATTGGAGATAATTTTCATTCGACTTCCGCCCTAATGCTCTCTACCTTAAAGTAGTAGAGGGGAATCTGTCTTATTCTCACCGCTCAGCTCTCGGCAGGACCCCGAGACCAGAGTGCTTAGGTTTAGAGCGATAAATTTTGTTGGTAACCTAGTTTCCACGACAACAAGCCGTTCAGTTGCTTGTTCCTAGCTGTTTTCAACCCCATTTCATCGTCCGATTCCCGGCTTGCGCGTCAGTCTGTACACGAACGTCTCTTTTGACGTTATAACTTGTTAAGCCACCTGCCTCCCCTCCCCCACCTCCAACAACCAAATTGAGAAGACCAAGCTCTTTGGGTTTTCAAAGGAGAAGCACGGAAGCAGCATGAGTCAGTATCACCTTTTTTTTATCCTAACTCGCGCGCATGCTGTAACATTTGACTCGGGACGACCAAGCTCACTCGCTTGCTCCTTCTCTCACTCAGGTCGGGACCAGCAAGTGTTCATCCATATGCCCAAATTTAACCGTTGAGCTGGTGGGCACTTTGCAACCTTCGGGTAAACCGCCTTTTTGAACCACTCACCATTTGGGGGCTACTCTAGAACTTAATCCGTTTATATTTGAACAAAATGAATGCTGAAACGTAGAATCGTAGAGAACGTAAATTCAAGCGAGCGCCCCATAATTGTACCGAGATTGAACCAAGCAGTGCAACGAAAATGCCGATACATAAAGTGTGCCCGAGGGCGACGGCGCGTGGACCGCGCGAAGTCTCGGAGGTGGTCACACGAGAGACGAGGGATGCGGTGCCCGGCTGGCTGCAAGCGGCCTTTGGCAGCAAGAATAAATCTTGGTCACCTCGCGCGAGCCACCTCACGCTCGCGCGTGGCAAGAGAGCAACGCTCTCGCTGGGCGAAGCCTGGAGGCCCGGTGAGGCTTGAGCGGAGGAGCGCGCGAAGCGAGGAAGCTCGCAGTACATACACCAAGACACGTGAATATTCTACACAACGTGCGTGTGCTCGTTGGCGACTTTGCGACAAAGTAGGGAACGCGTGCGGACGACTGCGTCCGTGTGGAGCGGATCGCGGAGAGGCCGTGCGCGTCCTCTCAGAGGAAAGAGGTGGGGAGCTTCTTTCGAACTGTTGCTCTTCTCGTTTCCGTGGCCGCGCCGGACGTACACGAGTACAACAGAGAACGAACTTCTCGACCCTTGCTGATTTTTACGAACTTTGTCAGCTCGTAAGCTTGCTTCGAGGAGAACAACTAGCCGGCTGGCGACGGTGTCAGCCGGCTAGTTAATTTGTGCTTCGACCAGCTGCAGCACGGAGGGACACCTATCGAACGGGTAGGTAGAATGTCTTCTCGAGCTGAGTCTGCAAAAGCTCACGCCGCAGATGACTTGTTACATGTTAGAACGAGGACATCCGACGAGGCAGGCTTTCAAAGTATTGCTGGTATTGAAGAGCTAGGCGCCGAAGGCGGTGGGCAAACCGCGAATACCAATGAGAGTCTTCAAGTGGATGGCGAAGCCGGAAATAAAGCAATCGTTCGTCTGCCCCGGGACTTTTTCAAGTTTTATCTTCTTCCGGTCGGCCTGCTTCCGACAGTGGCTTTTGTGGCTCAAGCCGGTCTCGTTGCTTTAGACGGTAGCAATGAAGTCGGAAACGCAGCATTCGATGTGGCTCAAACCCGCGCCACGCTTGACGCGATCGCGCGAGACATTGTCATCATACTCGGTCTGCTGGTGACATCCTCTTTTGTTGTGCTGCAAATGTTTGCGGCCAACTTTCTCACGCACACAATCTCGTTGTTCTTCCGCGATCGGGGTGTATTCCTTATCTTGGCCTTCATTTGCATGTCGGCCATCTTCTGCATGGTACTAGACGCCCTCACGACTGAGGAATTCTACATTTCCGTGGCTGTTCGTGTGGCGTACACACTTCGCATGCTTTCGCTCTCCATCACCTTTCCATACTTCAACTTTTTGGTCAATTTTCTGAGCCCAGAGTCGCTCATTAACCAGGTCTGTCGAACGGCCATCGATTGTTTGACAAGTTTGAGCAATCTCTCATCCGGCGCTAGGACGGCAGCGTCAGGTCCCGGGACAGACTTTGATGCAGAGCATGATGAGGTTCCTGTCATGAGTATGGCGAGCACGCAGAGCTTTCGCGAAACCTCGCGCCGCTTTGTGACCGGGGTAGTCTTTGAGAAATCACAGCGGTCGCGCGAGCTTCGTATCCTGCAGCATCAGGTGGAATGGATCAACGCCGTCGAGCTTCTCACCGACATTGGACTTTCGACGCTGAAACAAAAGGACAAGGAAAACGCCAACAACGCAATGCTCTCTTTGTATACGGTCGCTTGCGAGTACTCGCAGGCCAAGACCGCCGAGACCCTCCCGAAGCAATGGTACGACCTTTCGTCCACCATTCGAGCGCGCCCTGACTTTTCTTCTCTCTCAGCAGATGCCTTGGAAAGCATGGTAATCAAGCGAGTGTGGGGCGAGTGGAAGATTCTCCGCGCCTACCAGCTGCTGCTCGAGACCTCAAACATTCTCGATCTTCCCAATCTCTGTGGTTTGGCCGCTTTTTACACGCGCAAGGTGGGTGAGCTCGCAGCCCAAAAGGGCCACCGTGAGGTCGTGGAGCTCTGCATCAAGTTCCTCAATACATATATTGCGTATTTGATATACGTCAAGAACGTCCAAGTGCTTTCTGGAGTCTTGAATGAGTATCGCGAGCTCGGCGTCGAGATTGTGCGCATGGACGCCTTCTTCTTCAAAATGATCAAGGAGATTGATGACACGCTAAATGACTTTCAATCGCAAGGAAGTAGGCTCGTCAAGCAGAGTATCCTCCTAACGCGCAAGAGCATCCGAGGCCACTACGGAAATGCCGCGCTCAGCAGCACGTCGCTTGATCCGACAACGCTGAGCCTGCATCACGGTCGCCGGTCCCGCGCTAGCGTGGGCACGCGTCGACCCAGCGCCTTCGGCAGCGTCGCCGAGCGCCAAAGCCGGCGGTTCAGTCTCGAGTCCAATGGAGGCATTGCCGCGGCAGCGCCCTCAGATGGAAAAGGATTCCGCCGAGGACGGCTTTCCAGCATCTTTCAAAAGCTCGGCAATAACTTTGCTTCCCGTCCGGGGGACGTGGAAGCGCAGTCCGCAGCGCATTTGAGGACGATGAAGGCAAAGTTCATCAACCAAAAACTTCACTATCACAGAATGCTCAGTACCATTGCAAGCAACTTGCGTCAGCACCTCGTCGCGAGTTCTGATCGAAATCTCGGCTACATTGCTGAGACAATCGCCCATGACATGGGCGAAATCTGCGCAGAGGCATACAAGAACGAGTGCGACGCGCATGAGGCTATCGTGGCTGTTTTTCTTACCCTCGATGATACTCAGACCGAGGCCTCGCAACGTCAGACGCATCGTGGAATTAGGCGCGCACAAGTGAAACTAGCCACCTATTACCTCGTGGGCAAGGACATTGATCTCGCCAAGGAAATCCATGAGGATATGGACGAGGAACCCGCGTTCCGCATTCGGCAAATCTACCGCGAGCTGGTCGCCATGGACACAGAGTCCTTTTGGGAGATCTCTTTTCGCAGTCGGAATCTTGACTATCTGGAGCCCATGTACAAGGAGCAACTCAAAACCTTTTTTGGTTGGTTCGAGGATTTTAATTTCGAGAAGGCCAACAAAACCGATGCGGATCTCTTCGATTATGCCAAAGTGGCCACCAACATGGGCGTCGACGAGAACGAAGACGACGATGATGGAGATGGCAACGAGAATGCCGAGATCGTTGGCCATGCGTCGCTGGGTGAGGCCACATCATTCGAAAAACGCAGATCTGACGACGATGAGGTCGACGAAGAGGAAGCGGCAATAATTTCTGCAGAGGCGAGCGTGAGCGAGCGATCCGAGGCCCGCCGACGTACACGTGCCAGCATCGACGTTCGGCGTCAATCGATCTTAATCGAGGGTGCGCGACGCCACAGCGTCTTTAATGTGGACACGCGTCATGGTGTGGAAGAGATCAACAAGCAATTTAACACACTTCGCTGGCGCCTCCAACTGTATGGCGAAGATAGTCTGCCTCGAATTTTTGCGGGAACTGCAGTCTACGTTGCATGCTGCGCCGTGGTCGGCTACGTCATGGATCTCGGCATCTCGCCTGGCTTCGTCTTAGTTTCGACCGCCGACCAAGAACGAACAAACAATATACTCAGCGGCATGGCTGTCGCCTCTGCGCTTCTCTTCGTGGTGCTCTGCGTCAGTTCCATGATCATCTTGCAGCTTGTCGCGGCAAGATACAAATTTCATCCGGATATGCTTTCCTTTCTACGGGATCCTATCCTGTACGGTATTCTCTCCCAGATTCTTCTCGCTTGCATGCTGTGCACAACGGCAATGATCAACACCTCGGCGTCGTACATCCCGACGAGGACTATTCGGGTTATCATGGTGCTCATCACGCTAAATCTCGTGTTGCTCATCGTCTACTTTGTACGGCTTTTCTTTATATTGCAACCAGATAGCATCCTCAACAACATCCAACGTCGTACCTTGCACCACGTCGCAAACGCCGTCGATCGCTCCGCGCGTCTACGCTCCCTCCGTTCCATGGCCTCCTCGAGCGATGTCACAGGTGATCCCAAGAAGCAGCGCCAGCAGCACAAAGTGGTGCCCGGCTCGCCGAGCAGTGCCGGTGGCGCAGGTGGTGCTAGTAGTCGAGAGAGGCGTGATAAATCAAAGGGAGATCGTTACGCGGTGCATGAAACGAGCCATAAAGACCGCTCTCTCAATGCTCATCAGCGGCGCCTCGAAAAAGTCCGTGCCGAGGTCTGGCATCACCAGTTTCAGGCTCACGAGCACATTAAGCGCATTTGCGACTTCGCATTTGCCTGTGTCCACGAGTCCGATGAGGCGAACTTGACAAAGGCCATCTCAATGCTTCTCGTCATCATCAAAGAGTACGCTGTCGTCAAAAGTCAGCTGCCAGAGGAGTGGTTTGAAGTGCGCGGTCTGCTGCGTCGCACCTCGGATTTCATCAACTTTTCCGCGTATCGCATCACGCGCGTCACGAACCAGCGGGTCTGGTTCGAGTGGAAGGTACTTGCTCAGTATCTTCTCATTTTTGAAGAGTGTTTGAAGATGGGCCGCGTTGATGCCTGCCAGGCCGTGTGTCTCAAGACCGGGGCGATTGCCAAGGGTTTCATCCGCGCAAACGAAACAAACGCCTACCGAGTGGCAATCAACTTTATCAACACCTTCATGCGACGAGCAATCAACTCCAAAAACAACGAGATCGCAATTAAGATTGTGACGCAAAACCAGAATCTTCTGCAGGAGATCATCTTCACCAAATTTGACGAGCGCACGCCGCCGCTGATTCAAGAAAGATGGCGCGCTCTTATTTCCGATCAGGGACAGTACCAAAAGTACTATGCGCAAGTCGCCATGGTGAAAGGACTAGGGGCTATCGCAGAGCAAGTAGCCACGGCGCTTGGGCACGTATGCAGCGTCGCTCTCGAAGTCGACGAGCTTGTACATATTGATATGCTGGAGCTCCTACTGACGGTTGATGACACTGCCGACGAGGATCAAGACTCGCTCGTGGGCATTCGGCGTGCACAGGCCAAGCTCGGCCTCAAGTATATTCTTACTGACAACGAGTCTTTTGCTCGCATGGTAGCAAGCGATTTTGAGGTCGAGACGCACAAGCGTCTTAAAGATATCGTGGACGAGCTGCTCTCCACGAATCGGGCAGAGTACTGGGAAGTCTCAGAAAATGGTGTTCCCTCCGAGTTCCTTTCCGCAGATGAAAAGATGGAATTGCCAAAGTTCTTTCGCTTTGTCGAGGAAGAAAAGGCCGCAGAAGAAGCAAATAACCCCACCGGCGCTTCGCAGGCGCCTTCCCTGGCGCCATATATCGAACAAGCTATCCAGCGGCACCAGCTGGGGACAGAGGGAGACTTCGACTTTAGGCCTCGGACAAAGTCGCCGGACGACGCGAGCTTTGGCCTTCGGAAGCGTGAAAACACCGTGCCGGAAGAAGCTAGCCAGAGATCTGGGGGGACCATGCGACGGACGAGCTTCGCGAGAAGACCCTTGTCGATGTCAAAGCCAAACTCAATGCTCGTGGGTTCCTCTTCGATTGCGAAACGACGTTCCATGATGCTCAATAGCAGCGCAAGCAGCGTACTGCAGGCGGGTTTCGAAGAAACTCAGCTCGACGATTTTCTCAATGCTATTCTTGATCAGGTCCAGGGATCGCTCCAGGCAAAGGAGCTTTGTTGTAGGCTGCTCGTTCCTATTTGCATCGCAATTATGATCGCAAGCTCGCTCCTTGCGCTGAGTCTCAGTGGGGACACGATCGCTTACCCACCCGAAGAAACGCTTGATAGTGCAACTTTCGAGCACAAGGATGTCTGGTCAACGGCGCGTGACCCGAAAGACACCACGCTACCGGCAGAATTGGTGATCCGAGTCTTTTCTGTTGTGATCATGTGTTCCCTCATTGCTTTGCAAAAGTCTGCGTCGCGTGTTGTGCGTCACGTCTGGATGCTTTTTCGTTCGACGAGGTGGGTACAATGCATTTGGCTTCTCAATCTTGGCGCTGTGACGATGGCAGTGTGGAACACCGGTCTATCCGTAGAGGTTCCGCGGCCAAGTGCAGCCTTGGCGAGCCTGCTGCTGGCGTCGGTAAGCATCATGACGCTCTATCCATACTTTTCCTATTTCTTCGTGTTCCTCGATGAGGACCGTCTGCTCACGCACGTTGTGCTACAGGACCTTAAAATGCTGGGCGGCATGGCACGCTGCAAGACGGCGCACACCGTCAAAGATATGCTGCAGCTTGTTCGAGCCACGCAACGTGTGTCCGACTTTGCGTCTTCCACAATCCGCGTCAAGGACAAGACCAATGCGTACAAGTCTCTCACTGCACTTTTTTGCCTCGCACGATGCTACGCGAACATCAAGGCAGACCTTCCACCTGCCTTTTTCGACTCGTTCCTTGAGCATCCAGCGCTCAAGTCATTATCAGACTTCTCGCGTCTTTCGCCTGAGTATCGCCAGGTCATCTCGGCTGACAGGACATGGGTGGAGTGGAAGCTCCTCCGACACTTTCTCTTTTTGTTTCAGGAGAGCATCGGCCACCTTGACGAGGCGTGCTATCGAATTGTTATATCCACGCGTGAACTTGCCGAGTCTGCACTGCGAAAGGGCGACCTTCCGCTCTTTGACCTGTGCATCAAGTTTATCAACACTTTCGTTCGCGTTGCGCTTGACCGCTCTCACATTCGGTTGGTGTACAACATCACCTTTCAGTACCGCAAGCTTGCGGAGAACATCATCAATGGCCGACTTCACTGTCTCCGCGGCTCGATGAAGCCTGGACGCTACGAGCGCTTCGTGTCCGAGATTGCCTTCTACCTTCGACACTACGCCCTCGCCGCCCAAGCAAAGGGCATCGGCTTTGTCACAGAGCTTATTTGCCATGACCTTTCGGTGCTCTGTATGACAGCCATTCGTCGCAACGCAAAGTGTCATGACCAGCTCTTTGGTCATTTTCTGCGTGCATTTAGTCGTGAAACCCAAGTCGGAAGACGCGGCATACGTCGCGCTCAGATCAAGCTGGCAGGATACTACATTACGCAGAAGCGCCGCGTCTTTGTCGATCTGCTTTTCGAGGAAATTCTCACCGAGCAGCACACGGACCATATCGTGCGAGCGTATGCCGAGCTCTGCGCACCAGAGGTCTCGCTGGACTTTTGGGAGGTCAATGAGCGCAACTACAATATTGACCACATGGTTCCTGCTCACCATGAAGCTGTCGAAGAATTTTTGCAACGATTTCCGAGCGAGCTGCGCGATCGCTGTATCGAGTTCGAGCGGCGCATTCATCAGCGTACCAATGTAAAAGCGGCAGAAGCGACGAACAGCGATCTCAAAGCCGAAACAAGCTTTGGGAGGAAGCAAAATAGTCTTGTCGCCGTCTTTAGCGGGTTCTCTCGCGACATTGTATTGCGTGCACGTCAGAGTGAGAAGCACGCGCGAAGGAGGCAGGCCAGGGAAGCGAAGAGGCACGTTTCCATGAAGCAAACGCGAACCCGAATGGGTAGTACAAGACGGGTGCTTGGGGATCGGCAGCTGAGCAGTCTTGCTTTTTCCAGAATGCCAAAAGGCAGCAAGCCCGCGGACACGGCCTCGGGCAGCACGAAGGAAAGCCAGATGAATGCCAGCGACTCCATGGCAAATGCAAGTCAAAAGGCGTGGTTAATTGTTGTTCTTCTCGCCGCCATCGCCCTAGCTCTGACGGCACTTACCCTTTTACTCGAAGGTCAACGCGTCGATTACATTATCCGCTTCATCGACGACACCGAGCCAGAAGATCGGCAGCAGAATCTGAAAACGATGGCTAAAGCCTCCGTCGTCATTTTTTGCATTGTCCTCACACCGACTCTAATCATGCTGCAAATTAACTCCCGCCACCTTCTCGGTGTCATCGCCGAACAGTTCTTTCAAGATCGCCGGGTGTCCACTCTGCTTACGTACTACACAATCGCTGCTGTGTACTGCATGTGTGCGCACTACGTGGCCTCTGAGGATTACGCGCCCAAGATTGCGCTTCTCATCAGTGGTTTCATTGTCGCATCACTCGTCACCTTCCTTTTTCCTTACTTTGCCATTGTCTTTGAATTTCTCGATCCACAAGGCGTCATTGTACGCATGCTGCGGCGGTCCATGGCGGTGACTGTGGCAAGCAAAATGGATAATCAGCCGACCCTGGATCAGATTGTTGCAAATCAAACATTACTTAACAAGCTGCTGCAGCAATTGACAGGCTTCGCCGGAGCATCACTCCAAGACAAGGATAAGAACAACTTTACAAATGTCGTACGGATCCTCTCGGCATTCGTGGAATTTTATCTTCCCCTCAAGATCGACCTCGATCCACGATGGTTCGAAGCAACGGGACGCCACTTGCGCATTTCGCAAGATTTCGCTTCTCTTGAGCCAGAACAACTGCTTCAGATGACGGAGCAGCGCTCTTGGGTGGAAGTCAAGCTCCTGCGGCAGTTTCTTGGGCTCTTCAATGAGGCACTTTCCAGCATGCAAGAGAGCTGTTTTCTTATCGCGATTGAGACAGTAAAAATGGGTCAGCTCGCGATCGAAGTGCTCGACTACCAGACTATCGAAGTCGTCATCAAAATGCTCAACACGTACATTCGCTCCTGCCTCAACAAAAGAGCTATTCGCGCCGTGTACAACACCTTGCATCAATACCGTCAATTTGCTGAGCTACTCATCGTGTCGTCGTCGGGCGAGCACCAAGTGCTCAATGGATTTGCGATCAGCATCGCCCAGTACCTTCGGTATTATGGATCCGTAGCAGCGGCCATGCACCTCGATTTTATTGTGCAGGTGTTTGCCTTTGATCTGGCGCGTATCTGTGAGACAGCCTTTGCCTTGGGTTTCGACAACTTCAAGACGAACGATCGAACGCTTGCGGAGTTGCTCGCGCTCTTTGACACCCTGCAACCTGCGCAAGGCGAAGACGAATCTGCGATCAGCGGCATCGCTCGTCGAGATGCTGTCTGCGCTGAACATGCAACGAATGTGGAATCGATCGCCCGAGCTTGTATCTGCTTGGCAACGCTATACCTCGAAATGGAGGACATCCACAGGGCGCACATAATCATTGACAAGCTCAATGAAGCCTGCCAACCCGTTTTACTGCAGCGCGCTCGCGACAAGATCGAACGGTGCACTGAGCGCGATTTTTGGGAGGCAAATGACCGCGGGTCGAACTTTGACTACCTTCCCAGCTCGCGGCGCGCCAAGCTCCTCGACCTTTTCCTGGAACTTCACAACGGCGAGGAGCGCCTGCGCAAACGCGAATCTGCACTTATCGCGTCAGGCGAGGATGCCGTGGCGCCAACACCCACGCCATCACGGAATGAATCGCTAATGCTGAATGCTCTTTCGCAGAGCGACGCCAAAACTGCTTCGATGCCAAAGTGGAAGTCTGGGGCGCCGAGCATGTCTGCGATCAGCTTTGCGCGTGCGGCCATGATGCGCAAGGTGAATCGCATTCGCGAGGCTCAGGCACAGCACGAGGAAGCCCAAGCAAAGATTGAGATTGCTGCAGAAGACGCCATGGTTAAGGAGGAAGACCTCGCGGCTCTGGCATCTTTTGACGAGGCAGAGGACCAGATCGAAAACGATAAACGCAGTTCAAAACAAAGAGGCTCGGTCTTGGCCATGGCCAGTGCAACGAAGAAGCGCCAGTCTCGTCGAGGAAGTGCTTCCGCACTCTTGGATCTCTATCCGAATGCAAACCGAAATGATGCCACCCCATCGCAAGTGTCTAAACGTGGTACCGAGCATCGAGGAAGTCTCGTGACGGACTCGAGCATTCTGGCCTCAGATCTGAGTTTGGCGCAACCAGGACAGCGCCAGGGAGAGGCTGCACACATTCCTTCTCCGGGATTTGCAGGAACGGCTCGTCGGCGGCAGTCACATGGCCCGATAAAGCTCCAAAATGCGAAGCCATCGCGTCGTCCAATGTGGTCGAATTCTTCTGGAGACTCATCAAAGAGTCACTCTTCAGGCGTGCGTGGAGATGGCGGCAAGTCGGGCGGCAATGCTTGGACTCAATCCATCTTCACCATCCCGCTTGCTGCGCTTTCGCTGCTGGTCCTCTCCATGTGTCTGCAGTGTATCGTTGGTGAATGCCCCGGCTATGTTCGAGAGCCTGCTGTGGACTCAACGACCAAGGGACGTCTCCAGGCGGAAACAATGCGCACGATTGCGCTAACAATGATCACTTTTCTGGGTAGCGTAACAACAGTCTCGACGATTGTGTTGCAAATTGTCTCGACACGTTACACCCCGCGCGTTGCGATTCTCTTCTTGAGGAACTTCCGCATCGCTCTCAGTTTGACAATCTTCTTTGGTTCCACTCTCTTTGCTTTGTTGCAAGCGTTGCAATCTTCTTCGGCACATTCGAAAGAGTTAGACTATCATTTCGGCTACACGCTTTCGCTCGTTCTCATGGCACTCTCTTTTATCATTCTCATGCCATACATTGCTCACTTGCTCAAGTTCTTGGACGCAGCACACATCTTTCGAGAAATCGGTCACGAGGGTCTGGAACTGTCACTTTCCGACATACGCGAGACACTGGCTCTTGCTAACAAGGCTGCAAGCAGCGCGGATTCCCAGATGAATGCAAAAGGACGACTCGCTAGTCTCGGTCGTCGTCGTGTCGCGCCGGTTCACGCAACTTCCGGTGTCGCCAACTTTGCCGCGAAAAAGTCCGGAGGAAGCCGTAGTTTAGATTCAGACGCCATCGAAGCTTCAGCAGAGGATGTTCTCAAAAGTGAAGACCAAATCGACTCCCAGAGCACGGACCAGCTTGTGGACCAGCAAGCGCGCCAGCAGCGCCAGCAGCGCCAGCGCGGGGTACTCAACGCAATTGATCAGATTTCCGACTTTGCACTCACCGCACTGCGGCTCAAAGACAAGCACAATGCTTTTCACGGCATTGATCTTCTCTGCGGATTTGCAGCTGCATTCATTCACGGCAAGAAGGAGATCATCCCTGAACCGTGCGCAGAGCTCGGCCTCGTGCCTGTGACGACGGCGGTCAATCGTGATCCGGACTTTGTGAGCATGTCGGACGCCATTTTGCGGGACCTGGAGAAAACCTTGAACTGGGTGCTGTGGAAAGCTCTGCGTCAACTCCTCAAGATGTACGAGCTTTCTCTGGGCAAATTTAACGACGCTATCCTCCGCATCGCCCGCGGCTTGCGCCACATTGGTCAAGCAGCGGCCGCGAGCGACGACATAGAGGCTGCGCAGCTCTGCGTCAAGTTCATGAACACTATCTTGCAGCTCGCTCTCAGTCAGGAAAACCAGCGTGCTGCCGATACGGTCTTGATTCAGTACCGTTTCATGTGCGAGAACATTTTGACGCAGCGCGTGGTCGGCGAAAAGGTCATCAGTGAGGATGACGAGGAGCTCACACCTTGGCCAAGCCTTATCTGCGACATTGTTGGCTATTTACATCACTACGCGCTGACATGTCTTTCACGACTAAAACCCATGTCAGGACGCATCATTCACGACTTATGCTCTCTGGCAGCCTTTGCGCGGCACTTTGAGCTCACCGACATTAAAAACTACATTCACGAGGAGATTTTTCATTTTCTCGCGGAATGCCCCGTTCCGCCGTCCAAGGGCACCGTGCCTGACGCAGAAAAAGTTGATTTCCTTCCACGTGCTGTCCTTCGCGCCGTCTTCAAGCTCGCAAGCATCTACATGTCAGAGTTCGGGGATAGTGTCATACATGTGGGGGGCGATGTGCGCAAGATCAAAGTTGCGCTCCGCAAGCTGGATGCGGAGATCCTCGAGGAGATTTGGAAAGACTTTCGCTCGCTTAGCTTCAAGGAGGACATTCAGGTTTCTGATCGGGCTGTAAATGTCGACGCACTCACCACCAAGCAAGCGGCTGCAGTGAGCGCTTTTCTGCGCTCCTTCCAGATTGATGTATCAACAATTGAGTCGGGAGCGGACGTGATGGCCCGTCTCGCTTCTCTGAGGCGGCCATCTTCGCTACACAGCTTGCCAAAACCTCAGATCCAACCTGAAGTTGCCTCGAGCACGGTGCCAGAGGATGAGAACGAAGCCCATGAAGCCGATTCACGAGCGGACATAAACAATGAGGCTTCGGATAAGAAACATGACGCTGGCGACGGCAAAGATCCCGAGACGTCAACTTCCGAACAGACGAATGAAGCTGGACATGGAAGTGAGAATGGTGACTCGGCAGGCAATGTTGAAAAGGTTGAGGATGAGTCTGCGAGCTTAAACATGGTTGAAGCGTTAAGCGAGGCTCTGGGAACGGAGACGCAAAGTCGAGATCAGGGCAATGTCGAATTTGCTCCAGAGAATGGCGTTGCTCAGGATCTCGATGTCGAGTCGTCTTTGCCGCTGCCCGAGGAGAATGACATTAACATCGACAACAAAGAACCGACCTTTTCTGATCATCCAGCACATGATCTCGAGGCTGCTGCGCTCGTCAATGAGTCGGATCGAAGCAGGGATGGGACTCCAGAAAACATTGAAGAGTAGCTTCAAAGTACTGCCACTGGGACTAGGCCTAGTTTTCGTTATTCGTAAAATGCAAAGCTCTGTTGTTTCTAGTTCTTTCTTTCATGTTGAAGAAAAAGTATTGGTATTTAGTGAGAGGATTCGTCTTCGGCGGTTGGCGAAGCCAGCCCACATCCGGAGAGCATCCGTCTTGTGGCCTGTACCCCTAATTCGAAATAGGGGCCAAGACAGGGAGAGTGACCCGTGTTGAGCCTGTATTTCCCGAGAAAACAGGCCTTGATCATGGCAGCTTTTTGGCCAAGAGAGCTCTCAAAAAAGAGAGAAATGACTTTCTTACCTACTTCAACGTAATTAGTTACTTTTTTATGGGTCGTTTTCACTTCTTGTTACAGGCGAAGAACCTGCTCAAACTGGATTTTCGCGCGCTTCAAATTATGGTGCACAATAGCTGGCTGAATGTCTGGGTCAGAGACGATCACCATGATAGACGTGTTTGGTGTAAAGGTATCGATAAAGGCAGTAAAGTTGGAGTTTCTGACCTCCATCGCCTGGAACTGGGCCATCGATTTGCCGCAGCTGAGCTTGAACTGCTTGATAATGTTGGAAATCTTCTCGAAGCGATGCATGTCGCGGTGCAGCTTGCGCGTTGCATGTGAGATGACCAGAAAAGTAGCATGCTCAAAAAGGACAACCTCATCGCCATCGAGAACCTCGCAAAGTTTACTCAGGTTGCTCTCCAGGATCTCCATGTCAGGGATGAGTGAGTACACAATGGCGGACCATGCCCTGTAGAGCGTCTCGTCCCAAATGGACGTTGCAAAGCAGCGCACCTTCATGCCCTGGGAGTGCCCCAAAATGGTCTGCTCGTACTGCTTGAAGGCCTCGCGCCGCGCGACAGGGTCGGAAATCATGTCCATCTTGTGGATAAGCACAAAGATATTGGCGTTATCGGAGTTTTGAGTGATGGCCTCCAGACAGCCCCGGTAGTAGTCAATATCCTTTTCGGGATGAGTGCTTTGGATATCGAACACGTAAATGAGCACGGCGACGTTGCTGAAGATGTGGTCGCGCTGCGACTCAAAGTAGCTCTCGTAAAAGGCGTCCTGACCGCCGCAGTCCCAAAGATTGAGCACGAGGTTGCCCAGGAAACGCACGTGCGAGTGTTCGACGTCGAGTGTCATCGACAGCCGCATGGTGTCGCGCGCGAGGTAGTTCGCGAAGATAATCGAGCGCATCGAGGTCTTCCCGGACCCGCTGCTGCCCATGAGCAGCACCTTTTGTTTCATCGTCCCTGTTTCCTTTCGCGTCCACGTCTACGCCTCCCTCCGCCTGCGTCCACTGCGCGCTCCTCCTCCTCCTCCTCCTCCACGCGCTTACGCGTGTCCGCGCCTTGGCGATCGATCTGCGCCTCGTGAGCGTCTCGAGGCGCGCTCCACGGTCCTGCCGCGGCGAGCGGCGTGGCGCGCGGCGCGCGGCGACGGGCCAGCTCTGGCGCACGCGCTGCCGCTGTGCCGCCGTCGACGGGGCCGGGGTCGGGGCCGGCACCGGGCTCGAGCAGATGGTGGTCTGCTCGCCTCGGGTTTCGACTTGGCCCGGTCTGGTCTGTTTGTTTGCTTAGTAAGTTGCCTGGGTCTCTCGCGCGATTGCCACTGCGCCAGCTCTCCTCCGCAGAAAATGTACCCCCGCGCAACTGCGCTATCGCCGCCGCTCCAAGTCGGCTTTGCCCCCCCGCGCAAGTGCTCTATCCGCGGCGCAAGCGCCTTATCCGGCCTGCACCGTTGGCACCACATTCGTGCTGCCCGCGGAAACTGCCATCGCGACGCGCAGGCAATGCGCGCCGCAAGTGGGCTATGGCCGCTCCGCAAGTGCGAGGCCGCGGCCATTCCGCACTGGCGGCGTCCGGAAGGCACATAAGTGCCGCGGCGCCGCGTGCGCGGAGAAAGAAAGTGTGTATAAGCCAGGCTCAGCACTTCGTAGGGTTTGTCCGGTCACTTTCGAAGTGGCTTTTGCCGAGATAACCGACTTTCCCGGGGCACCGTTAAATAGAACTTTTGCCAGGCGCAACCGCGCTATAACGTGGTACTATACCACCATGGCACAGCAGGCAAATAAATGCAAACCCAAAGCAGCAGAGCCCGAACGAGACACGCGCGCAAGGCCGGGCGGTGCACGCGGCGGCGGGCGAGGCAGCGAAGATGCGCGCGCGCGGCGCGGCGGCGGCGGCCGTGGCGCTGCTGACGGTGCTCGGGGGCGGCGGCGGCGCGGACCCGGCCGTCGGCAGCTGGATGGCGCCGTCGACCGTGGTGCTCGTCGCGGCCGAGGAGGTGGCCCCCGTGCACCTGGGCGGCGATGACGACGACGAGAACGGAAAGGCGCCCCTCGCGGAGGTCGAGGCGGGCGAGGGCGCGCCCCAGGGCGCGGTTGAAATCTTTGTGGAGTTTTGTACCAGCTGAAACTACCGCAAGAACTTTTTGGCTTTGAAGCGGTTCTTGGAGACCGAGTACCCGGACCTCGAGGGCAAAATCCATGGCGACAATTATCAGCCCTCCTGGATCGTGCCGTACTTGCTGCAGGGCGCGGGCGCTGCGCAGATCGCTGGCGTTGTTCTTATGCTCTTTGGCGATCAGATCTTCGATCGCCTCGGTATGCAGACGCCTGACATTGTCGTGCTCATGCGTCAGTACCAAATGCAGACCTTTCTGGGTCTCTTTGTGCTGAGCAGCGTGGCGCAAAATATGGCGTCGTCCGGTGCTTTTGAGATTTCCCTTGGAGACAATATCATCTTTTCGAAGCTACAGGCTGGGCGAATGCCTCGTCTCGAAGAGGTTGTCAACCTCCTCGATGCCGCTGGCCTCGAGCGCGCCACAGGCCATGCTTTCGAGGACCGCCAGATTTAGTCGGCGGGTGCGCGAAAAGAGCGTCGCTGGGAAGCCTCGAATGAAGGGACTTCGCGGCTGGCTGGAAGTAGAGTCGTTGCCTCTTCTTTTTGCCGTAAAAGAGGAGGGAGAGGAAGAGGACGAGGACGAGGTTGAGGAGGTTGAGGACGAGGATGAGGACGAAGCCGTAGAGAAATGAGTGGGATCGAGCGGACACGTGGTTGGCTCGTTTGCTGTTAATTACAATCTTGGGAGGAGAATTGCTGGGCACTTGTGACAGACGATGCCGTCAAAGATCCATCTCTGGTCTTTCGTGGAGACACAACCAGGGGGCGGCATCGTCTTGATAACGACGTCGGCTCGAGAAATGTGTGCTCGTGCGCACTGCCCTTGAGCACGGAGATGCAATCTGGTACATTGCATTTCGCGCAGGCTCTCTGCATCGTGGGTCGAAGAAAATATCATCGTATGTTTTCCGACGATCCCACGAGAGAGAACTATGAACGATGCGCTGTGAGCAGGAAAGTTCAGACGGGCCTTCAATTTTGAGGCTATAAAATTTCAAAAACGTCCGCTTCAAAGCCACTGCTCACGCGTGCGTCGTTTGCGGTTTGAGTGTGCCAATGGACTTGTACAAAAATGTCCAAAGGTAACGCCGCCTGCGTTCGGCTTTCAGTTTTTAAAAATTCTTCTTTACACATACTAAACAGATAATATCTGGCTTCCTGTCCTTGCTTCACGCTTGGCAATGAAAGCGTTTCTTTTCCAGCACGCTCTGCGTAACGGCAATGGTCACGAAAGATCTTCAAATTTAAACAATCATGGCTTTGACGGGAAAAGAAGATGAAGGAAGTCGAAAGAAGAGAAACTCGAGGCTTTCTCTCTTCACGCATAGCAAACAATCAAAGAAATCTTGACGAGTGCGTTTAGCTTGCTCGGAACGCCTGCTATGAACTCGCTATATACAACCAATTGGGATGTCGGATGTCAGCTAGAATGCTCGCTTCTTCTTCTCCGTTTTGGTTTTGTCTTGTCCTCTTTTTACTCGAGAGAGATGCATGAATTAAACGCTTGACCCAACTGCATCCTCGCTATCAGTTGCGGAAGCTAGCTCACGGATTGTAGCGTCGAACGCAGCAAGCCAAGACTCTGCAGATGCCTCATCCTCGCAGCGAATCACAAGGGGACGCGATGCGCCACGCATATTACGCACCTCCACACAGTGCTTTCGCGCGGCAACAGGAAATGCAACCGTCTCGGTAGTAATATAGAAGCTCTTCCGCGGATCGAGGTCCGCACGATCACGAAAGTACTGTAGTTTGGTGCCCTTGAGAGCGAAAAACCGTCTATTCCAATGCGACCAACTCGTGGAGGCACGCTTGTCAACGTATCCGCTGTGCGTTCGTGGCTTGCTCGAGCGAGGGCTCGAAAGTTCGCCGTTGGCGCGCTCGCCAATTTCCATGCGAAGACCAGATGCTGGGCTTCCGGAAGATCTCGAATCGAGCAGGTCCTTACGCATGGCTTGCGCCGCCGGCGTCCAGCTTGCGTTTGTCGCACCCATTGCTGCTTCCTCGGAATCAGCGGCGTCACAAGCCATGCTCGAGTCTTCCGAAGCACTTTGCGCTGCGCAGAAGCGTGCCACCTGGTCTGGTGTCCAGTCCTGAACCTTTGCACCCTCCTCATTGAGCTCTCTTAGCAGCTCCTGCGCGACCTTGTGCAGTACACCTTCTCCGTCGTTGCCCATAGTGCCCGTCTGCACGCTCGTCCGCCCGCACCTCTCCGCTCAGCTCAGCTCTGCCTGCTCTACTCCACTCCCATTCACTCCACTCCACTCCGCTCAGCTCCGCTCGGCTCCGCTCGGCTTTTCTCCTCTCTGCTCTGTTTTGCTTTACTTTGTTTTTTTTCGCTTGGTTGACTTGGCTTCCCTCCCTCACCTGCCCCATCATAATTGATTATTGATTATTGTGGTACACACCTTTAGTAGTAAAACGGTGTGTACTCGGCACGCAGAACGGCCCAGCGATTCCGCGCCGCGTCGCGCAGCGCTCTCAGACTCATCCCTCCAGCGCAAGGTCTTTGCTTTCCGCGCCCTAGCGAATGGGACACCTTGGCCGCCGCCATCATTGTAGAACAAGGGAGGGGCGAGGGGGGCTAGTCAGCCTGAATGGACACCGCGAGCGTCCATTTCCAACGGCGCGGATCAGCGTCTGGCGCCAAACGATGGCTCGCGCCCGCGGTCCTTCCTTGGCGGCAAATGGATAGTCAGATAGATACGTGAGCGCGAATGCACGATCAAGGCAAAGGAGCCGTGGCAGAGCGCAGAGCGTAGAGAGAAATAAAGAAAGGTAGCGACGTCGAGAAAAAAAGTCACCAAGCAGACGTCAAACCAGAGCCATCTGGCACATCGGCGACAAACGATTGAACGATCGAACTGACGGACGGACGGACGGACGGGCACACGGACGGGCACACGGACGCGCGCGAGCGAGCGAGCGAGCGAGTCGCACGTGCGACTGCAGCAGCAGCTTCGAGCTGCGTTTGAGCCGCGGCGCCTGAGCGAGAAAATCAGTCGCTGCCATCATGGCCGACGGCAGCCTCGAGGAATTGCGTCGACAAGTGGCGCAAGATAAGGGCGTAAGAAGGGCGGCCATCGGACTCTGGGCCCTCCTCGGAAAGTATGACGCCGGTCTTGCTGATCGAGGCGAGGTCGAAAAGCTAGCAAGTCGCGTAGCCAAGACGCTGCTCGCTGGCTGCTCCGATGAACACGCCCTCGCGACGGCGCGCCAGGCTTTCCTGGCCACGCCCACCATGGATATTTCGCAGTTCCTTGCATGGATTCTCGGAATTGCTCACCTGTACTGCGAATCAGCAAACCCCCTCGAATATGAAGCCTTCCTCGTGGGCCTCAAGTTGCGCATTACGTCAGTGTACCTCGACGATGCGTCATTCCCAGACAAGGTGGCTCTTTCTGCAAAGGTGTGTAAAGTCCCGTACGATGGCGACATGGAGGCCTTCTGGCGCATGCAAGTCGCTGCCGGCTTCGACAACACATGGAAACCTGAAAGACTTCCGTCATCCAAGTCGTCTTCCAAAGGCGCGCAGCTTGTTGTCCTCGTTCCCGTATCGGACACAGACGCCAAACGAATCGACAAAGCAGTGGCGCAGCAGGACAGCGGCCTCAAAGTATGCCTGCAAAAGCTCACGGACCTTGGCGAAGTCGTGCCCATGCCCTTCCATGCGGGCATTCGGGATCCGGACGAGCCCCATTTGCTGTGGTCCCCTCAAAATGCAGCTCAGACAGACAATACAGTCTTTACAGACGCGCTCCTGATGCGATACACGAGCACTTTCGGGCAAAGCACGCCCAAGGCGAAGCTCGCCCTCCAAGATGCACGCCGTGCAGAAAGCGAAATGCAAGACACAAAGGAGGAAGAGCACAAGGAGGAGAGAAACGTGATGCCACGCAGTCACGCCAAAATACCAGCGGGGGGTCTCGGCGCAGTTCCTCCCCACATCGTCGTTGTGGGCCCACCGCGTTCGGGAAAAACTTCCGTAGCCAAATGTATTGCTGAGCGTGCTGGTCTTCCGTACATCAAGTCTGCTGACGCTTGCTCCTTTACGTTGCGCGATGCAATCGCAGCTTGTGGGGGCTATGCCGTGGATGCAGACGGAAGCATCGAGGCCACGCACGAGACGGACGAGGAGACGCGCAAGGCTATTTTCCCCTCTGTAGTCATTCACCTCAAGATGAGTAAAGAAAATGCGCGGAAGCGTCTTGCCAGTCTCCGCGTGCATCCAGACTCAGGAAAGATTTACACTGGCGCACAAGTTGCGGAAATGCGAGCCGCCGAGGAGAGAGAAGCCGAAGCTAAGGCACGGAAGGCTGCCGCAGCGGCAGCAAGAGAAGCCCAGGGCGAAGATGGAGAGGACGCCGAGGAGCAAGATGAGTCCGAAGCTGGCGACGAGGGATCCGCCAGCGAAGACGACCCAGAAAACAGGGTCGTCGTCCCGCGGCTCGAGGATCTCAAGCCAAGGCATACATCGGAAGAAATCGACGAGATGTTGAGCACGTACAACCACACAGTCGCAGAGGTCCAAAAGGAGGCAGTGCGCATCATCGAGGTGGACGCGACTTTGCCATTCCATCGCATGGTCGAGTCGGCCTTTAATCGACTTTCCGACGCCAATGGAGGTCTGGCCGAGGACGCTCTCACGAAGGCCTACAATGTTCCAAGGCCATTGCTATACACGCCGCCAGAACCAGTCGATGGCGCTACCGACGATGCAGCGGAAGATGGTGATGAAACGCACGAGGAGCCCGAAGAACCTCCGCTGGAAAGTCCAGACGAGGAACGAGAGCTGCGACACCAGCTCTTGTATAATGTTTCTGTCGAATACGCGGACAAGTCCTCCTTGCAATCCATGGACGATGCAGCCGAAGCGAGCGAAGAGGAAGTTCCGATGCAGTACTCTCCACCCCAAGCAAGTTTTCGGCATTTGTCTCTCTGGGGATTGACATGCCCTGTCACCTGCGAGGAAGGTCGTGCTCGCTATTCCATTCTCTGGCGCGGATTCGTGTACTTTTGTGCATCAAAAGAAGCCATGCATTCATTCATGAAAGACCCCAAGGCTTATGCTTTTGGCAACCCGCAGCGTGCAGGTCGTATTTTGGTCGTTGCAGGCGAGAGTATCTTGGCTGACCAGGCCACAGCTGCACTGGTACAGACGTATGGCTGGGAGAATATGACGTCCACAGCCGGAGCCTGGTACGTGGAGCCCGAAACTACCGGGGAAGAAGAGAAAGCTCCAGACGACAGCATCAACGCAGAGGGCGAGGATATTTCCGAGCAAGAAGCGCCGCCACCTCGCGAGCATCCTCTTGCGACGTCCCTGTCAGGAAATCGCTGGGCACTTGCAGTTTGTGCTGAAACTGTTTCACCTGAGCGTGCTTTAGAAGTTCTCGAAAGCGCGAATCGCCTGCCGAGACTTGTGGTATTTGTCAAGAAGCCACCACAGATCAAGGAGCCGTCTTTGTCTGAAGACAGCGAGGCACAAGACGCGGAATCAGCTGCACAAGATGCTGAGCCTCCTCAGGAGAACCCTCTAGAGGAAGTCGACCCCGCGCAACAGACCTGGGCTGACCTTTGCGCTGCGCGAGGGCTTCCATTTCTTTCCACGGTCTCCGGGCAGTCATCGTCATCTTGCTCGGACCAAAATCATGTTCAAGATCAAGATCAAGATCAAGATCAAGATCAAGATCAAGATCAAGTTCAAGTTCAAGACCAAGCAGCCAAAGAAACAACCAGCGAGGAAAAGACGAGCGAAAAGCTCTCGCTTGCAGATTTTACAGATCCGCTCGAAATGATTCCACGAGCGCTCGAGGAAGAATTTGCGAGCAAAGCTATCGAAGACGGCAGCTTTGCAAAGCTTTTAGGATGGAGTGGATCTTTCTGTCCCGTGACCTTGATCGAAAGTGAAAGACTCGTGCCGGGACAAGCCGAGCTCGTCGCGTACCATGAGCGCGCGTTCTTTAAGTTCGCTTCGAATGCAGCAATGCAAGCGTTTCGGAGCGAGCCCGCCCGGTTCGCACGCCCTGATATTCTGATGCGTCCAAACCCAGTGGTAGTTTTGCTGGGCGCGGCAGGAACGGGCAAAACGGCAAGCGCCGACTTTCTTGCGACATCATTTGGGCTGCGCAAAGTGTCTCGAAGGGATCTCGAAATCCACGTGGCCACCCGTCGACTCGCGCGGCAGACGCTAGCAGAGGGAGTGCAATCGGTGACGATCTCATTGGAGAGCGCTGCGCAGACTACTTCTGGTGAAGCCACTTCAGAAGAGGTCGGAGAGAACGATGACGCTGCAAGTGCTGATGAGAACGCGCAAATCGAAGAGGCTGACCAGGAACCTGCAGACGAGGCCAATGAGGATGTTCAAGACGAGGAAGCAATCGCCGAGGCGCGTCGCGAGGCTGAACGTGCTGCCGACGAGGAGGTGCGCTATGCGTATCTTGCAGAGACAATTCGCGCAGGGGGCTGCGTTCTTGACGACGTTCTCGACGAAATGACTCAGGTCGAACGACTCGCAAGTGAATTGCTCGTACCCACAGTTGTCCTTCGTCTCGTGGCGGACCAGGAGGTGGCCGTAGAGAGGACGATGACGGCTACCTTTCGCTGGACTCCGCCAGTACCCAAAGCGCAGCAAGACCCGGAGGCACCCGCAGACGGCGCAGAAGGTGACGAAGCCGAAGAGGAAGAGCAGAACCCAGAAGAGCTTCGGGAAGCAGCCCGCGCCGCCTGGGAAGAAAACGTCCGTGCGCAATTTGCGCAACGAGAGGAAGTAACTGCAGCCATGCTCCAATTTTTGAGCGCAGCGGGTGTCACGTGTCACGATAATATCGACATGTCTGGCAAGGCGGGTCTGCAGCCTTCTCTGCGACGACTTCGTGCTGCAGTAAAAATGCACACGCGCTCGAGTCCTCGCGCTCTCGACGCCCACCAGACGTGTCTTGTGTCGCATGGAATGGCCAACAAGCTTCGAGAAGAAGGTCTTGTGACCGGGGCCCCGCTCGGAAGTCGCTGTCCGACTGAACTCGTCGACTACGGACAACTTTTCAAGTGCCATAATCAGTCTGTCGAAGACGCAGCAGCTGGCGTTGTCGTGTACAACGGGCAACTCTTCGCGCCAGGATCTGTACGAAATGCTAAGCGCCTTCTTGACAATCCCGGACCCTTTGCGGAGCGAAGTAAGTCCTTGGTCTCTGTGCCACCAAGGCAACTCTTCCGCTGCAGCGTTGTGGGCGGCGCCGAGGGCAGATCAACTGCGGTCGCACAAAGTTTAAGCAAAGCATTGGGCGCCGTGTACGTATCGGTGGAGACTGCTCTCAAGTACGTGCAAGCTCGCGCCATCGATGAGGACTCTGGCGAATTATGGGTTCTTGGAGCACTCTTGCAGAACGGCGAGCCAAGTGCCGAAGTAGTGATGCAGTGCGTGGTGGCGCAGTGCAAAGCCGAGGATGCGTCGCTGCGAGGCTTTGTCTTAGACCAGTTCCCTCGCACGGTGCATGACGCTGCGCAATTGGAGAGCGAAGGACTTCTTCCCGATGCGTTGGTGCACTGCGGCGCACTCCATGGTCCATGCCTCGGTGACCTCGTTGACCTCGAAAACTGGTTTGCAGGATGGGCATCCGTATCGCAGGTTCACGTAGATGCAGACACTTCAATTTGGCGCGCAGTTGACAAGACCTGCGCTGCGCTTGTTCAAGAGAAGAGCCCTTCCTCGTGCGCCGCATCCAGCACCGTACGAGAGGACGAAGAAATTGATGCGCAGATCGTGGATCTTCTTGGTACGCTTGGAAGTTGCGATCTTCTCGAGAACTCGCCTGCTCTCGGGTACTGCCTCGTGAATTTTGCAAGTGGGTCGCAAGAGTCGCTGCAAAAAGGTAGTCCGAGCACTCTCGCGCGTCACAACGGCCAATTGTATGCCTTTAAAGGCCCTGAGGAGGCGGCTCGATTTGTGCAGGATCCCAGTGCATTTGTGACGCATGTGGATGACCTCTGCCGGGCGGTCAAGGCCTTGCCACTCAGCCCAGCCGCAATGCTTGCACAAGGAGATCGAATTGGCTACCTGGAGCACACGCTTGCCCCTCTGTTGCGAGAGGGTCTTGAGCAATGTGGTATCCAGCGGCTCAAGCATCCGTCGCTCAGCATTGAAGAGTCGTGCGCCAAATTTTTGGCGCTCTTTTTGCGAGCGCGGAATGAGAAGGTGAGCCGCACCGCGCGAGTTCGGCGTGAAGAGATGCTCGATCAATTTTTGAGCGAGTGCCAGCTCTTCGAGCAAATTGCAGAGCAGGCCGTCGGAGGTTCGGGTCTGCGTGCTGTGCGAAGCTGCCGTAACGACCTTGCGGCGCGCGCGGCGCTCGTCGACCGGTTTGAGGACCTTTTGCAGCAGCCACCAAGCATCTTGGTGGCGCGATTCACTCCATCACAATAATCAAAATTTTGCACATGGCCCTGGCCCATTACAATGAAATTAATTTTCTTCATGTGCTTGCTCGTTCGCTCGCTAGCTCGCTCGTACGTACGTGCGAACGTGCGAAAGAGAGAGAGGGAGAGAGATAGAGAGAGAGAGAGAGAAAGAGAGAGAGCGATGCTATCGCCAAGATGTATGTCAGCACACGGGATTAACCGAATAATAAAATCAGGTTGTTCAAATTCCTTGGGGGTCGATTACCATGGGTTGCAAACGTAAAGGTTCAAACAGAGCCGGGAAGAGCACAACACCTCACAGAAAAGGCCAGAGGTTGCTTGCTTGCTTGCTAGCGAGAATTGCAAAAGACACAGAGAAAAAAAGACCTTCACTTGTTCAAGAGATGCGGGAGAACAGCGCCCTGTTCGACGAGAACGAGTGCGACGTGAGTGTTTCCCTGATTAATTGCCAGATCAAGAGCCGAGGCACCGTCGCGGTCCGCATGATGTACATCAGCGCCAGAAGCCACTAGAATTCGAATCGCCTCGTCATTGCCTGCAACGCTAGCCCACGCAAGTGGCGTCCTGCCGATTGCATCAAAGACATTAACGTGTGCGCCATGCTTGATCAAAAGGGAAATCATCTCGTTGCGTCCAAAGTAGCTTGCGAGATGCAAAAGCGAGGGGCCTTCACGTGTGTCAAAGTTGACATTGGCGCCGGGCTGTTGTAAGAGACGCGCCAACAATTCCGTGTTGCCCAATCGTAGCGCAGTAATAAGCGCATTCGTTCGAGCATGTTTGGCGCCCGAAAGCGCATTGACATCAGCACCTGCCTTCAAGAGCGTGTCAACAAGAGGAAGGTTTCCTTGCTCGCAAGCCCAAACAAGAAGGCTATGCGCTGTCGACGCATCGACAATAGTGTTGATGTCGAGCTTGCATTCTTCGATCATGAGTTTGGCAAGGTCAATTTTGTTTTGCGCCAGAGCGGCGACGATGGGCTTGCGAGGCCGCGATGTCGCGAGTGTCTTGTCGCCCTCCCGGGATGTAGACGTCGGAGATTTCTTGTCCTTTTCTTCGGCGGTCGACTCGGGAACCTCCATATTCGGGTCGGCACCGACGGCGAGAAGGCTTTTGACAAAGTCCAGATCCGGGTTGTCCGCATAGCAAAGGTCAAGAAGCATGAGCGTGGTCACGGCCTTCTTCTTGGCGGGGTCAGCGGCGTCGGTGGCGTCAGCGCCCCCGAGAACCTGCTCCAAGAGGGACAGCTTGCCCTTGAAGAGCTTGGCCACAAAACCTGGGTCCGAGGAGAAAACCTCAGACCCCAACTTGGCCCCACTCGTGATAAGAGCTTCCACCTCTTCCTCATAGCCAAGCTCGCACGCGAGAAGCAAGGGCGATCCGCGCTGGGGATCTGCTTTGCACTCACGCACCAGCACCTTGATGAATCGACCATTGCGATGGCGCACACAGGTACGCAAGGGTGTCTCGCCGTTATGCATGACGTTGGGGTCCGCACCCGCCTGACAGAGCTGCATCATGGCAGCGCGCACCTGGAGTCGTAGCCGCTTTTCCGTGAGCGTGCAAAGGAAAATGAGCGCTGGGTCTTCGTCGCTGTAACGCTTTTCTGCATCGGGGTCGACCTCCTTGAGGCGGCGCATAAAGGTGAGAATGCGGTGCCCCTCAGAGAAAGAGCGCGTGACAATGAAGAAGAAGAGCAAGAGACGCACGGGCGACTTGAGTCCCCAGGTGGCTGCGTATTGCGCCCAGGTTTCGTTGAGCTTACAGTCCCAGTGCGCCGTGGACAGAGATCCGGACCTCTTGCGCTCCAAGTCCATGAGGCGAATGGCCATGCGGATATTGCCGCGCGCCATGGCCTGGAGAAGCGGCGTTCCCTCCACAACAGCGCTCACACGCGTGTCTGCGCGCGAAAGTTGCTGCGCGGACACGGAAGACTTCTTGTCAAGATGGAATCCAAAGGGCTTCGGGGCCGCCAAGGTCTCGAGCACCATTTGGTCGAGCTTGTCAAGCTTGCCCTCCGCGTTCAGCTTCAAGACATGATCCACACAGAAGCGGAAGAGCTCGTCGCGAATCTGTTCCGACTTGAAGGGTTCACTCATGCGCGCAGCTTTGTCAAGCACGCACCGTAGGAGCACCGGATTTTTCAAGTCGTCCACTGCGCACTTGAAAAGTTTTGCCACATCTTGCTCGTTGCACGGGATGTCGAACTCGTCTGCAAGAAGAACGCGAATCATGTCGGCTCGACCATGCGGCGCGGTGCGCGTGAGCACGACGTCGAAGATTCCGCGGTCCTCGACGAGTTTGATTTTCTGAAGCTCGGCTCCTGCGCGGAGAAGTTTCTCGACACTTGCAGCGTCTCCCTTAGCGAAACGGCGTTGCAAGAGTTGTGTTCCAGCACGTTCCTTGTATTCGGTGATAATACCGCACTCCACCTCGACTTCTCCGAGTTTGTTTTCCACGGCGGCGGGGACGATAAAGTACTCATTGTCATCAGGCTTGAAAGCGACAACTTGCCCTTTGATGGGTTCGGACGTGGGTTTTGACACTGGCACGTATTCGACTCGCCAGCCGACAGCATCGTGTCCTTTTCCTGGGGCCGCCTTGATTTTACTCAGGGCGATGCGCCTTTCCTCCTCTTCGTCAACTACCTTTTTGGTTTCCTCTTCTTTTTCTTTTTCTTTTTCGTCGGCCTTCTCGCTCTCCTTTTTCTTTTCATCTTCGGTGTCGTCCTTCATTTCAACGTCACCATCGTTGGCCTTGGCCTTGGCGGTTGCGACGGCGTCCTCTTTCTTTTCCGAGACCTTGGTGCTTTGTTTTCCTTCAGCGTTCGAGGAAGAGGAGGAGGAGGAGGAGGAAGACGACGACGAAGCTGGGGCTCCTGCATCGCTGTTTTTGCGGGCTTGCGGACCTTCCTTTTTGGATTCCTTGCGACGGTCCTCGGCCTCATCATCTTCGTCGTCTCCCTCTCCGTTGCCGTCCTCGGCCTCTTCCTCCTCCTCTTCCTCCTCGTCAACATATTCATCTTCTTCCTCTTCGTCATTCGCTTGGCCGTCCTCTTCTTCTTCGTCCTGTGACGCATCTTCTTCTGCCTCGTCTTCATTGAGATCATCACCAGAGAGCTCGTCTTCACCAGGTTTCAAAATATAGACCTCGGAAATTTTTTCCCACTCGGTGTCGCCATCGTCGTAGGAGACCTGAATACGTTGACGTTTTTCCTGTACCTTGACGACGGTTCCCTTGAACCATTCCTTTTCGCCGTTCCAGTACACTTTGACGCGCTTGTCGAGGTACTTTTTCACAAGCTCCTTCTTGGAGAGAGTTCCGCGTGAGGCGCCGTCCGCGTCGATGGAGCTGTTGCGGCGTTTGCGCTTTTTGCCATGGCTGTCGCCCTTGGCGCCGGCGTGTTTCTTCTTGATTTTACTACTGCTACTTTCCCTTCGCATGAGCGCTGCTGCTGCGCCACTTTTGGAGCCATTCTTCCGGGCGTCCTCCCTGTCGTCACCATCACCGTCATCGTTGTCATTGTCGTAATCGTCCCCATCACCGTCATCGTTGTCATTGTCGTCATCGGCTTCTTCTTCTTCTTCCTCCTCCTCCTCGTCGTCGCCAGCGTCTTCATAGTTGTCCTCCTCGTCGTCGTCCTGGTCGTCACTATCTTCCTGAGCCTCTGCAACCGCTGCGGCCGCTGCGGCGGCTGCTGCAACGACATCCTTGGACCTTTTCTTCTTCTTCGTGAGCGGCCCGCCCTTGAGTTTCATGGGCGGCGTCCGGGGCCGCTTGCGCTTGCGCGGCTTGCCGTTGGACCTGCCCTGCTCGTGGGCGATCCAGTCCTCGAAGTCGAGGCCGTCCTCGTACTCCCAGGACTCCTCGCCGTCGTCGTAGCTCACCAGATACTTTTTCTTCGCGCGGGCCGGGTCGTACTTTAGCACCTCTCCGTAGTAGAACCTCTCCTCGCCGTCCCAGTACACGCCCACGCGCTTGCCCACGGCCTCGGCGCCCACGTACATGGGCGCCCTCGCCGGGGACGCGGCGCTATCGCGCAGCTGCTCCTTCTTCTCGCCATCCTGCGCCTTGCCCTGCGCCTGCTGCGGCGGCGGTGGCGGCGGCGGCGGCGGCGGAGGCGGCGGCGGCGGCGCGGTGCCTTCGTCCTGGGCCATGGCGCCTCGCGTGGCCTGCGCTGCGCCGCGCGGCGGCTCGTGCGGCGGCGTTGCCGCCTGGCGATGGATCTTTGAGTCTTCAAATCTTCAAATCTTCAAGAGCCCCAATGCGCGCTCCCTCCCTCCGCTGCCGCCCGTGCGCGCCGCGCCCGCGACGCGCCCACGCCGCTGATCTGCGCTGCCCTGCGCTGCTCCGCGGCCGCCCTTCGGCCTCCGCGCCTCGCGGGCGTGCTCCGTCGCTTGCCGCTTTGCTTCTGCTGCTTTCTTTCTGAGTCTCCCTCTTGCCTCGAGCCCGTGGCCGCCGCCGCTGGAAAAAAAAACAGTGCAAGTGCCGCGCGCAAGTCGCATATCCGCCGCGCAAGTCGCCTATCCGCGGCCGCAAGTCGCCTATCCCCGCCTCTCCTCTCGCCTCCCCTGCGCGCACACGCTAGCTGCAGCTAGATAGTAAGTCTATGGCCCCTTGGCGCCGAGACTGCCAGGATATTCTGCTCCCGCGCCCGCCGCCGCGAACCTGCGCCGCGAGAGAAATCGCGGCGGCACGCTCCGGCGCTGCCGTGCGGGGATCTGCGGCTCGGACCTCGCAGGGGACGGCCGCGGCGCGCTGCAAAGGCGCTGCAAGGCGCTGCTGCAAGGGATGCAACCGTTCGGGAGCAAGAGGGGGAATTCCGGGGCATGAGAGACGGAATTTCGGGGCCGCGAGCGACCACTCGCAGCGCGACAAGTTCGCAATGATGCAGGAGCAGGAGCAGCAGCAGGAGCAGCAGGAGCAGGAGCATGGGCGAGAGCAGCAAGAAGATCGGGAGCAGCAGCAGCAGCAGGAGGCGGAGGCTAAGCGGGAAAAGGGGGATGGGTCATCGCCGAAGCAAGAGCAGGGCCAAGATGCAGATAAACATGCAGTGAAACTAGGAGGAGACCAGGATAAGACTGCGTCCACGCCTGGGGAAGCGGACGAGCTATCTGCGCAGCAAGAGCAGGTGACAGACGCGCCAAAGCTTGTTCAGAAATCACCTTCGCAAGCGCAGCAACGCGGAGAAAAACGCAAACGCTCTGGTGGTCTTGCAATTCGCAACGAGCAGGAACGCCGCGAAAGGGTCCCTTTGTTAGTGTGGAATGCTGAGCGCAGGCTGGCCTGGCTGTGCGAAGAACGGGGCAAGCACGTGAGCCGCATGGGCTTTTCCAGGCGGGGCACTAAATGGCTCTGGCCTGAAGAAGCCGCTTTTCTTGTATCAGAGGGCGAGGCTGATCTTGCAACCGTGGAGACACAAGCAGGTAGCAAGCCTTCAGAGTGTACCATTGCCCCGCTAGACCAGGCCTATGTCCTCACCTATGAGGCACTTCAACTCCACCAAATCAATCTCGTTGACTACTACGCTTTTGTGGCATTGAAAAAGCTTCGCTTTAACGTGTTTCGCGCCGGTGCGTGGGGAGAGAAACCCGACGAGGCATGGTTCGAGCGCACCGAGGTCCAGAGCAGCACGTCAGCCTCGCAGGAGAACGCGGCGGCTGTGGAGGCGATACCGCTGCCAGGACCCCAAGAACCACCCTCACCTTGTGTAATGATGCGTTTTGATGTGTACAGTCCGCAAACGTCAAACTTTAGTGTCAACGCTCGTGGCACGCCTAATTTTCGTGTGGCCACCTCTCGGCCCGCCGATCGTATGCCTTCGGTGTTATCGATGCGCGACCTGGCCAAAGCATGCGATCAAGAGGGCACCAAGTTGCGTATGGCGCTCTTTGATGGCCAGGCGGTCTCCTTCGTTCAGGTCGAGGATTACGAATTGCAGGATATCGCAGCTGCAACGGCCGTTCAGCCTGACGTGGCGTGACTGTGGTGGGTTCAAACTGTGAGACGGACACTTTTCCGGTGTCATCTTGAAGTGCGATCAGGCGCCAAATGTAGCATAGGAGTCGAGAATCAAGATCATGAGCTCACGTTGCACTTTTTCGCTATCGGAAGCAAACGAGCTGGGGCGAGACATCAAATAAGATGTCGTGCACATCGCTTGTATTTCATGCCACGCATGTGCGCATAGTCAAGATGTCGTCCTTTGTAAAAGAAATAGAAAAAAGAGAACGAACACAAAGCACTTCATGGGGATCCAGACTGCTTCTCAGAACACACCCACGCATGATGACCTTTTTCTGTTCTCCAATACTACTAAATAAGACGAATTAGATTGTGCACAAATAACCAGGGACTTACATTGACATTTCAAGCAAAAATACGTGGACAGACAATTCCAAGAGGAGGCGTAACCCAGAAAAGTCACGGCAAACGGACGAAGGTTCAAGACTTACAGTGTTTGCACCTCACGGAGCAACGCATCAACGCACTCCTTGGCTTCGTCTTCTTCGAGGACGGCCTGAACCTCTGCGATGAGCTCGTCGCGTTCGGCACCCTTGCAAACGAGACGCACGAGGTGCTCCACAAGCGTCGGCTCGGGTACGCCAAAATAGTTTTCGATGAGTTTGCTCGCGACCGTGCGAACTTTCTTAGCCTCGAGATTGGGTCCTGCGACTTTGGGCGACACGGACTGCAGAGCCTCCGTTGCGGTGTGTGTGTCGGAGACGCCATTTCCAGAGGAAGTAGCACTTGCTGTGCCGGGCCCTGCATGCGATTCGTTTGCCACCGCCTTGGAGGAGGAACTACCCTCGAAAGAACGAAGACGCTTTTGCGCGGGCTCCCCGTCGTCACCATCCCCGCCACTGTGACCAAGGATGTCATCCGCAGCGCTCTCGCCTTTGACGGACTTTTTTAAATGCATCTTGACGGGAACTTTCTCGGTGAAGCTCGTCGCACCGTTTGCAACCTCGTCGCTCCCCAACTTTTGGTCTGCATCGGCGGCTCTCGCGGCCTCCTCGCGAGCACGGGCCTCTCGGCGCGCTTCATGAGCCTCATGACGCTCTTTTCGCAGGTCGTCTACCTTTTGACGAAGTTCACGTTTCCGCGCACGATCCTGGGCAACTTCTCTTCTCGCTTGCGCGTACCTGAAATCGGCGATGTCTTTATAGACCTCGTCGGACATGCTTTCTGACTTTGGATCAAGTCTCAGCGCGGCTTCAATCTCGGTCTGCGAGATTTCATTGTGAGAGTTGTGCGAGGCGGGTGCATCTTTGGCGGCCTCATCGACGGCGAGCTCCTTTGCGAGCGCTTTGGCAGCACGGTCCACGACATCTGCTTCAAGCTCCTCGGCTACGCGCTCGCATTCCGTTGCAGCGTTGGCCTCAGGTATAACTTCGACGCTGCCAAGTTGTGAAGCAGCCGCCATGCTTTTGGTCAGCAGCGCTGCATCCTTGGCGCTTGCCAGCTCCGCAAACCCGCTCGTTGTGGCGCCATCGTCGGCTGCGCGCACACGATGCCATTTTGCGCCTTCGCCCACGGCCTCTGTTAGAGCGCTGTCTACGCGAGAGTCTGACACGCGGGCGTCCAGCCCATTCACAAAGACTAGGACCATCTCGCGCGCGCCCCTGCGCCACGTAAGTCTCCTCCTCCTCTTGCAAGTCTTGTGCGTGTCTAAGAGTTTGCTTTCAAGCGAGTGAACGAGCGACTCAGCCTGCCGGGAGGCCAAGAAAGAATAAGTTGCTATAGTGATCGAGCTAGGCCTAGGCTGCTTACTTCCTACCACTTTAGTTTTTATACATTGGCTTGATGCAGCCATCAATCTTGCATCTTTGCAGCAAGCTGCTGAAAAGATGGTGGGCCCCCATGGAGGCCCGAAACGCCCAACTCCAAAAGACGCTTGAAAAGGATAAAGTCCACATAGGACTTGGGCTCGCGACCCGCTCGAATAGGGTTCCAATGACGTTTGCGAAAATTGGTAAACCAGTTCCGAATCTGCGTGCTTGTCATCCCCGTCATACCACGCAACATCTTTTTTTCTTCGGTTGTCGGATAAGGATTCTCAATGTGCTCAAAAAACCACGTCTTTAAGATCTCAGTGGTTTCGACCTGCTTTGCATCTCCTGTGGCACCGCTTCCACCACAAAGCGAAGAGGAAGCACCTGATTTGTCGTCGGCATCGCTCATGTCAAGCACACTCTCTGGGTACGTGCTGTCTGTTTTATACGTGTGCAAAAAGTGGCTTTGCCCGAGAAAGTTATCGTTTCCAAGTAGATGACCGCCGCTGCATCCACTGTAGTAGCTGCTGTCGCCAACACTAAGCATGTCGTCATCCTGAATATATTCGCTGTCCTCGTCGGCCTCACGTGCGCGTCTTTTCCGAACGTTTCCCGACAATTTGTGAGCACGCTGAGTTCGACCTCGTTCATGTTCAAGGGGAGCAAAATGGTCAACGGACTTGCTGGCAATGAGGCGCTTTTTGCGCGGCGACCAGCGCTGCGCAGTTAGACCAAGGTCATCATAGCTCGTGGCTTGCCTTGGGTTCCGCAAGAGATTATCAAGGCTTTGCTCTGCGTCGCCAAGCGCAGACGCCTCAAGCCCGATAATTTGCTGAAGGAGCCAGTCTCCACTATTACATTGCGTCGCATCGTGCTGGTAGCAATAAGGGTTGGCGCCGTATGAGCCATCCGAATTATCTTTATCCATGCGACGTGCAGCGCCAGTTTTACGGCGTGAGCCCGAGACCTCTGCAGGCGCAATGGGTAAAGTCATGGTGGGAAAAAGTGCGAATCCCGTACTCGTCACTAGCAGCGCGAATGAATAAGTTACCGAGGCTTGCACGCACGCACGCTGGCACGCTGGCACGCTGGCTCGCTGGCTCGCTGGCTGGCTACTAAGCTCGCTCCTGATGGCTAGCTCTCAAGGTCGCGTCCAAGACCGACACGTTGTCAATCTGCCAAGCCTTTGGATGATTGACCTCCAAAACCTTTGCATGCGCAAATGGGCGTTCCGCATGTTGAGAGACGCTTCGTTGCGGCCCTCTCTGCTCCTCCTGCCTGCCTGACCGCCTCTGCCTCACTGTCTCAGCTTCTGGGCTGCCGAAATTTACCGAGAGAGCGACTGTTGCGCGCGCTCTGCTCTCCTGGACTCAGATGTGGGGGTTCTGTGGGCATCTCTTGCATCTGATTCGTTGCAACCACTTAGACGGACATGGGCAACTGACGCGGTCGGTTAAGGATGGACGTCTCTTTTGCGCGTGTTTGCCGTAGTGCTTCTGCGACCGATAGTAGGAAACGGGCAACAGGCAAGCAGGCGACTGCGCACGCACGCACGCACGCACGCACGCACGCACCTAAGCACCCAAGCACCCAAGGAGGCGGGAGGGCGCGTCCTGAGAGTTGAATAGGTGGCTTGATTTTCTCGGGGAGTCTATCAAATTTAGACCTCCTTCTGGTATTCAAACCCTCCCCTCAATCTCCCAAAAGTAGCAACAGATTGTCCCTCGAAGCATCGCATTTGTAGTAGTCGACAGCCTTCTTTTGCCTGTATCGGTCCAGAGACGCGATCCCACCCCGATTTCTGTCAGAGAGGCCGAGTCAAAAGGTGACTCGTAGGGCCTGTCAAAACCTGACCCTTTTCCGTTCGTTTTCTCCTTTCTTTTTACAACTGCCAAGGAGCTGCGGGAAAACTATCGATATCATTCGCTGACGATGTCGTTAATTCAGGAAGATGGACGCGGTGCGTTGCGGCAGGTCAAGTCGATCGATCGTCGTTTCATTATTTGATGGATTACGCGGCGTGCCGTAAAAGCAACGTGCTTCTTGACTTGGCACTTTTTCAAGAGCAATTGTTCGAGGCTTTCTTGCTTGTGACTTGGTATTTTCCCGGCAGCTATGGAAAGTCAATGTCTGTTCCAGCCGCTTCCGTATTTTGCTTGCTTCATCAGTGTTGTCGCCAAAGAGGAGTATAAGAACGAAGTTGGCCAAGGCCAAAAGTACTGATGGACTTCTCAAAGTTCGGGAACAGAGAACAAGATTGTGCCTTTTGCAGTTCGTTATGCTTTCGTGTTCGGCCATGTAACTGTCAGGTGTGCAGAATACAACACCGAAATAGTCAAGATGAGCGTGAACAATTTTTCATTTTGATACACACGAGCCTGTAGCAGTCCTCTTCTCTCCTTTCTCCCGCCCAGCATTTCGTGCATTCCGTTGGCATCATCATCCTTTTCATCCAGCACTGCATGTAAGACAAATGGTGCTTTGTGCTTGTGATGTCTTGTGTTGTGTTGTGTTGTGTTGTGTTGTGTTGTGTTGTGTTGTGTTGTGTTGTGTTGTGTTGTGTTGTGTTGTGTTGTGTTGTGTTGTGTTGTGTTGTGTTGTGTTGTGTTGTGTTGTGTTGTGTTGTGTTGTGTTGTGTTGTGTTGTGTTGTTGTGTTGTGTTGTGTTGTGTTGTGTTGTGTTGTGTTGTGTTGTGTTGTGTTGTGTTGTGTTGTGTTGTGTTGTCTTGTGTTGTCTTGTCTTGTCTTGTGTTGTGTTGTCTTGTCTTGTGTTGTGTTGTGTTGTGTTGTCTTGTCTTGTCTTGTCTTGTGTTGTCTTGTGTTGTCTTGTGTTGTCTTGTGTTGTGTTGTCTTGTCTTGTCTTGTGTTGTCTTGTCTTGTCTTGTCTTGTCTTGTCTTGTCTTGTGTTGTTTTGTCTTGAGTCGTCTCGCAAGTTCTTGTCTCGCAAGTTCTTGTCTTGCAAGTTCTTGTCTTTCTCCTCATCTTAAAAGTTCTTCGGCCTCGCCTCTGTTCTGGGCTGCCCCATGCTTTGCTCCTCCTCGTGGCAGTCGCGAGCCCATTCTCCGCAAGCTACTCCAAGATCCACTCAGGAATGGCGTGGCTCCCCGCCAGCTGGTTTGCTCCCATGTGGGTAAAAGCCAAGAGGATTGGGAAAGCCGCGTTGCAAGGTGCCACTTTTGGTGCTGCTCGCAGAGCCCAGACCGAGAGCCCGGCACGGCGAGCCAAAGCGAGGCCCGAGCTCTTGCGCCGCGGCAGGAGCGCGGGGCGCGATGGCGTCGGCGGGCGAGGACGCGCTGGCCCGCGCGACCGAGACGTGGCGCAAGGATCTCCTGGCGCGCTGGGTGCGGCCCTCGAAGCAGTCGGCCTCGTTCAGGCACAAGCTGCACGAGGCCTGTCTGCGCGGCATCCCGCCGGCCGTGCGCTCGCAGGCGTGGCGCGCCATGCTCGGCAACGAGCTGCGCATCAACCGGGAACTCTTCGACGTCCTCCGCGCACAGGCAGACGAAGTTCGCTACATTACGGAGCGAGAGGACGGCGGATACGATACCCTCACTGACGGTGGCGAAGACGAGGACGAAGACGAAGACGGGGCCGAGGACGAGGAAAATAATGACGACGACGACGACGACGACGACGACGACGACGACGTGAGCAAACGCCAGGATGACAACGGCGCTGAGGATGGGGAAAACGGAGAGAGCGCAGATGCTGGCATTGAAGCTGGCCCGGGAAGCCGACGTCGAGGACCTGCGGGATCCCAAGACGAAACTGCGAATGGGGCCACGCAGAGCAAGATCTCTGACGAGGGCAGGGTGCTGTCACATGTATTGAGCTCTGGCAAGGTCGTCACAAAAGCAAGAAGCTCTACGACGCGGAGCTGCGCTTCAACAGCGACTGACCTCGGAGAAGACGGTGAAGAATCTGAAGCTGAACGCGAACATGAGCTTGTCGACGAGGGAAAAGGACAAGCGGTCCCGTCCAAACAGGTCAATGGGAAAGGCGCTACCTTTTCTTTACAAAAAACCATGGAAGGCAATACAAGCAAGGGTGTGTGTACGCTTGAAAACCACGAAAGGAAGGCACACAAGGACGAGAAAGAAGATGAGATCGGCGAGGGCTCAACACTTGCGACTGTCTCCGATCCAGACATTTCCCCGGGAGAAACCGACGTCTCAACACTAGAGGAAGAGGCTGGTGGCTCAGTTGCGGCAAGCGAGAGCTCCGTGCTTGGACCGTCCGCGCTGCAGCGGGAAGAGAAACGAAAAGCGAGCGCAGATTTTGATGCCATGCCGCCCGCGCCAGCGCGGGTTCGCATGATCACACGCAAAACGACCTTATCGACGCAAATTGAGCAGGATCTGAGCCGAACGTTCCCGACCTTGGCCTTCTTTAAAGAGGAGAACGGGCCCTTTCGGCAAGGCTTGCAGGATATTCTGGAGGCCTTTTCACAGTTTCGACCCGGCATTGGGTACGTGCAGGGCATGAGCCATGTGGCCGCGATGCTGCTCTTGTACATGGACCAAGACACGGCGTTTGCGTGCTTTTGTAATCTTTTGCAGGACCACCAATTTTATCAAATTCTTCGCAGCACGGACGCTGGTCTGATTCCGCGATACATGGCCTTCTTCGAGGAGCTTTTGGCGGAGCACATCCCGCAGTTGCACGAGCATTTCATGAATCTGGGACTGCGTCCAGACATGTATATAGTGAACTGGCTGCTTACATTGTTCACGCAAAGCCTGGAGCTGGATGCGGCTGCTCGGATCTGGGACTGTTATTTGTTTTGCGACTCACGAGAGCGCAAGGAACGTTTTTTGTGGCGTGCCTGTCTCGCGCTGCTCAAGACGCTTGATGTGCAGCTTCGGCTTTTGGATTTTGACGCCGCTGTCAGTGTGCTGCGTCACGCACCCCCTGTGTTTTCTATTGACAAGTTCTTTTTCTATCTGGATTTGACGACCTTTACGTCTCGTCAGTATCATTATTTACGTAAGCGCGTAGGCCTGGGTAAAGAGCAGCTGACGGCGTCGAGCACGCAGCTGACGGCGGCCTCATGAATGATTTTCGCTCGTTATATCTTTTGCTTTTCTTTTCATCGAATTTGCGGGATTGGCATCGAAAACCTTGGTGAAGGGGGAGTGGATATGTTGGACTTAATGCTCAAGTTTGGACTTGATTCTCAAATTTGGACACAAACAAACAAACAAACAAACAAACAAACAAAATATATACCAAAAAATTGGAAGACAATGGCTTGGCTTGAATCAGATCTTCAAGAAAAAGAATGTTTTGCTTTGGTTGTGCCATGGTAAGTGGGCAGTTCTTCCTTTCTTCCTTTCAACTTTGCTCCTTTTCTTTCCCTTGTTTGTATGCATGCACGCGCACATGCTCATGCATATGCGCACGCCGTGGACAAAGGTTTTTGGAAGTCCAGCGAATCAGCCACTGCTCTCTCTGTCTCCACTTCCGTTACTCTCCTTGCTGAGTCCCGATAATTTCCACGTCATGAGCGGGCTACGTGGCGTGAACGGCCGGGCGAGCACTCTGAAAATCCTCGAAATGCTCGTTGTCGACTGATACATGTCACTTGCCGACGCCGGAAATCCATCTGCGTCTTCAGAAGGTGGTCCTGCGTCCTGCTGTTGCTGTCGGGGTTGCTGCTGCTGCTGCTGTTGCTGCTGCTGCTGCTGCTGCTGCTGACTGCCCTCGACATCAGGGCCAGCGTCAAGAGAATCGTCAAACTCGTCCTCATCCGCCATCGCTCCGAACGAGAGTGTCTCTTCTTCTTCTTCTTCTTCTTCTTCTCTTTTCTGTGCTTGTCTCTAGCAAGCGTACTAGTCGCACTGTCGCCGTCGTTACCGTCGTCGATCTCGCAAAGTCTTTCCTCGATTGATTGATTGATCGATTGAAGTTTGCTGTCGAGTAGCGCCTGGGGGGACTCAGCTGCGCTTGATGCGTGTTCTCCGCCAGCCCAAGACGAAGGAACTCTCCGTGACAATACGCCCTGCAAGGCCGATCTTCCTTGCGGCAAGCCCGCGTTCTCCGTGTCGACCTGGGTCCCCGTTCGCAAGTTCTCCAGCCTGAGCCTGCCTTTGCCAGGCCCTGGCCGGGCCACGTCCAGCTCTCAATCGTTCTCTTCGCACCTCCTCCCACCTCTTCGCGCGCGGTTCTCTCGCCTGTCCGTCCACAAGCTAGCTGGCTGACAGTTCTCCGGCCCTCCGCGGCCTTTCCGCACGCTCGAGCGCCGCCCTCGCCTCGCTCGACGCGGACTCGCCGCGGACTCGGCTCGGCTTGGCCTGGCTTGGTTGGCTTGGTTAGCAGCTCGCCCGCCTGGGAGCGCTCTCGGCTCTCCGTGTTTTCACGCCCAGCACGGGCTTTATAGCATGTAGACTATAGTGTGTACAAGGGGAAGGGAAGGAGGAGGCCAGCGCCTCTTTCCCCCTCCTGCTGCCTTGCCCGCCTCCCTCGCCGCGGCGCGGCCTCCGCGACGCCGGCGCTCGCCGCTAGGCGGCCGCTCCGTAGCCGCTGCGCCCCTTGGCCTTGGCCTCGGCTGCGGCCGCGAAGCTCGCGCGGTCTCCGCAAGGCGCGGGCAGGGAGGCCGCCGGACCGCGCGTGCCGCGGCCTCTTCGATCGCTCGCCGCGGCCTCTTCTTTCTCGCTTTCCCGCTCTCGCTCGCAGGCCCGCCCGCCTTCTCGCGCCTCTGTCTCTGCGCCGCGCCGACGCGGGCTCCCGCTCGCTTCGCCGCGCTCGAAGGGGCTTTGCGTTGCCCGGCTTGGCTTGGCTTGCCTTGCCTTGCCTTGCCTTGCCTTGCTTTAGCCTGGTTGGCTTGGGTAACTTTGCCTTGCTTTGCGGCGGCTGATCAACGCGGCGAGACACACGATGCCAGGCCAGACCGGAGCGAGGCTGCCGCGCCCCCCGGCCGCTTTCGCTTTCGCTTTTCGCTTTCGCTTTCGCTTTCGCTTTCGCTTTCGCTTTCGCTTTCGCTTTCGCTTTCGCTTTCGCTTTCGCTTTCGCTTCGCTTTTTTCGCTTTCGCTGCTGCTGCTGGCGGGCCTCTGCGCCTGCGGCGGCCGGCCGGCCGCGCAGGCGGTACTGCCTGGCTTCAAGATGGCGCGGAGGGCGTGGTACGGCATAACGTGGGCGCTTCGAGGTGGAGAAGAGCGGCGGAGAGCAAGCAGCGCAAAGGGGCCCAGGGGCTCCGCGGCTTTGCTCCACGGAGCGTGGCCTGGCTTGGCCTGGATTGGTGAGACCTGGCTACGCTGAGCTGCTGGCGGAGCGAGCGTAGCACACGAAGGAAATCCGAGTCTTGATGGGACGTGGACTCCGACCGTGGCGACTCGATTCGACTCGACCCGATCGCCATGAACGGTTCAACGGTGGGCGCATGGCTTACCACAGTTTGAAGCAAACGAGTGGCTGCGGAGAGGAGATGCTGTGACTGTGGAGCCCCGAAGCCGCACAGCTCGGTCGCAGGCGACTGCGTCGAGCCGGCAGCTCCAGGCCGCATGGCATCGCATGGTTCTTGCGCGTCACTGCTAATGCGACGCAGGGCAGCCCGGGGCCAGGCCCGGACAAGAAACGATGACTGCAGACGCCACGTGCGGCAAAGTCTCTCTTTTCGCGCGGCGTGTAGCGAGAAATATGGCGAATGAATGCCTGTTGCCGCCTGCTTGCTGCCTGTTGCAGCCTGCAGCAGATGACCACCATGCAAGAAAGCAAGACCCCAGGAAGCTTTAACTTGCTCTCGTTGGCCAAGTTGGTACAAGATTCATATCTGCAAACCTACCAAGCAGCTTCGAAGCCCGTGACACGAGCCGACAGATCTTCCAGACGACGAAAGTCCGAACGCAACACGGCGGCACCATCAGCAGCCACACCACCTTTCCATCCATCATGCGCTTCTGCCCCCGCGCTCCCTTCCCTCCTCACCCTCTCTCCTCTCCTCGCTTGCCACGCTCTCTCCCTCTTCGTGCACCTCCTCGACACTCCGCTTCCTGCGCTCGCCCAAAATGCAGACCGGACCTTCGTCAACGCGCGAACCAGGCCTCCTCCTCCTCCTTTTTCCTCGCGCCCGTCCAGCTCGTCGCCAGCTCGCAGCTCGCCTTGCGACCGCGTTGACCCGGCCTCGCTGGGCCCGCATAAAGTGGCCAAGAACGACGACTCGGAGCTGGTGTGCCGATGCGAGCAAAAGAAAACAAGCGCAGGTCACCTGCCCAGGTCGACAATTATGTCGCCGCCAGAAGACGAAGAAGATGAAGACGAAGAAGACGAAGACGATGAAGACGAAGAAGACGAAGAAGACGAAGAAGACGAAGAAGACGAAGAAGACGAAGAAGACGAAGAAGACGAAGAAGACGAAGAAGACGAAGAAGACGAAGAAGACGAAGAAGACGAAGAAGACGAAGAAGACGAAGAAGACGAAGAAGACGAAGAAGACGAAGAAGACGAAGAAGACGAAGAAGACGAAGAAGACGAAGAAGACGAAGAAGACGAAGAAGACGAAGAAGACGAAGAAGACGAAGAAGACGAAGAAGACGAAGAAGACGAAGAAGACGAAGAAGACGAAGAAGACGAAGAAGACGAAGAAGACGAAGAAGACGAAGAAGACGAAGAAGACGAAGAAGACGAAGAAGACGAAGAAGACGAAGAAGACGAAGAAGACGAAGAAGACGAAGAAGACGAAGAAGACGAAGAAGACGAAGAAGACGAAGAAGACGAAGAAGACGAAGAAGACGAAGAAGACGAAGAAGACGAAGAAGACGAAGAAGACGAAGAAGACGAAGAAGACGAAGAAGACGAAGAAGACGAAGAAGACGAAGAAGAAGGAGCGCGAGAACGAGTCCAAGAGAGCCCGCTCGCAGCGCCCAGACGCGGCAAGCCGGAAACCAAGATCGATTCCACGCTCAGCAGCGGCGGCAGGGCGAGCGAGACGCGACCAAAGTCGGACTCGGGAGAAACGGAGCCGGAGCCGAGCCGCCGGCCCCGGCAAGCCGTGAAGAAGACCCGCCGCGAAGCTAGCTGTCAGACCGCGAACGCAAGCTCGCTCGCACGCTCGCTCGCTCGCTCGCACGCACGTACGCACGTACGCACGTACGCACGCACGCCGGCGATAGCGAGAGCGCGAGCGCGAGGTTTCCGGGCCTGACAGGGTGAGGTGAGGTGAGGTGAGGTGACTTCGGCGGGGCGCGGTGGTTGGTATCTTTGGCGTGGAGGTCGTCAGCACCATGTCCCAAGTCGAAGGGGGCGACGGCCTGTGGCACGCGGGCGAGGTACGCGTGCAGGAAAAGGTCTTTGGAGCCGCGCGCGCGGCAGAGCTGCGCCAGTCGTACGATGGGTTCGTGAGGGAGGCCATGCCGGAGGAACATCAGGTCTTCTTTGAGGAGGCGCCGTGGCTCGTCGTCGGCAGCCTTGACCCGAACGGGCACCCCCGCGCTTCCGTCGTGCACCTCCGCGACCCGAGCGAACGCCAAGAGGATAGCAAGCTCTTCAGCACCGAAGACAAGCAGGGCGAGACCTTTTCTCTGGCGGAAAATGCAATCCTCGCCGACGATCCAATCGCCACCAATCTCCAGCAACAAGAAGCCAAGATCGGCATTCTTGGCATACAGCTCCATACGCGTCGCCGCAATCGTGTCAATGGCACCGTCACCGCGCAACGCGATGGACGCATCCATTTGCGGGTCATGCAGAGCTTCGGAAACTGCCCCAAGTACATTCAGACGCGACGATGGGTCGATGCTTCGCGCGACGACACAGCCGCGGTCGAGGAACGTCTGTTCCAGAGCACCGCGAACGCAGACAGTGCTTCATCGCCAGATCCCCAAGGTGGCATCGACGAGGAAGCCTTGAACCTTGTCCGGAAAGCTGACACCTTCTTTATCGCGTCTGGAAATCATACCAACGGCGTCGACGTCTCGCACAGAGGCGGCCCCCCGGGTTTTATCAGCATTGTCGACACCAAGACGCTGCGATTTCCCGACTACCAAGGAAACGGATTCTTTAACACGCTGGGCAACATCACCGTGGACCCCCGCGTTGGTCTCATTTTCATTGACTTTGAACACGGCACGCTCGCGCAGTTTCAAGGCGAGGCAGAAATCTCCTTTGAGCGAGACCCCACGCTCCCGGGCTCTCAGCGGGTTGTCACCGTTCGCATTTCCTCCGTCCGCGTATACCCGCACGCCCTTGCCATGCTCGCGCCAGAACCCCCGGGTATGTCCCCATTCCTGCCCTCAAACGCCAGCACAGCGGCCGCTGCACACCCTGTGCGCGTCATGCGCGTCATGCAGCAGACACCGGACACATCTACCTTTTACTTTGCGTCTTCGCGCCCCGTCTTGTACACGCCAGGCCAATACGGCACCTTCGTGGTAGACATGAGAGGTCTTGCATCGGACGAGGCGAGCGAGCAAGAGGAAGACAAAATTGTGCATCGATGCTGGACGCTCTCTTCGACGCCTCCTCGGAACTCTGCTGGCGAGTCCAAGTTCGCCATCACCGTCAAGCACCAACCCAATGGTCGGGTGTCCCCGCTCTTGCACGACATGTCTGTGCTTCCACGTCTCAGGTTCTCGCTTGCCGGAGTCGACGGAAACTTTAGCGTACCGGAGCCTCGTGAGGATGATGCTTCATCGGGCCAATGCACGACAGTCTTTGCTGCAGCAGGCAGCGGCGTCACTCCGGTCATGTCAAACGTGCGGCGTATGGCCACATCCGGCCAGACAGCTGTCGTATTCCTGTCCGCGAAACAGGCCGAGGAAGTCATCTTCATGCGAGAGCTCTCTGCCATTGCGAGCTCGCGCATTCACATTCACATCAATCTCACCCGGGTTACAGATTCGGCTAATCTTCCCGACGGGGCGCCGCCAAAGCTCGTCTTCCACGCGGGCCGAATCTCGTCCGAGGTCGTAGCGCTTGGTCTACAAGGTCACGAAAAGGTTTCTGGGCTTTTCGCATGCGGGCCTGCTCCTTTTGTGGATGCATTTCAGTCTGCTTACACGACGAGCGAAGCTCCTAAACCCGCCGAGATTGTCACCGAGTCATTTTCCTTTTAGAGGGGAAATAATGAACAGCGCAAAATGGTAAAAAAGGAGCCAAAGGCAATCTCACGCAAGACCTATCCATTTATTTATTTCCACGTAGAAGAGGTTTTGTGGTCACGTTGCTGTTTTGCGCCGGACCTCAAAGAAAAAAGAAACGAATTCACTTTGGTTCCAATCTTCTTGATCTCGGCATTCTTCCCCGCGTACTACAAATTCACCGATCAGACGCTTTTTCTACGCTTGCATTATCATCATTCACCATCAAAATTTGAGTTCTGCTATGTTCTGCTATGTTATGTTATGATATGTGATGATCATCAATCAAAAGGTAATGCCATCCTCGTCGTCATCATTGGCAACCAAATCGAGGAACTCGGCGGCATTCCGTGATGTGGGTTGCGAAACGTCGAGGGAAAAATATTCCGACAACACAGGCATGGAAGCGCTCGCAAGAGCGCTCTTTTTCCGGCGCGTCTCAGGCCTAAAATCGACCTCATGACCGCCATGAGTAGCGTCTGATGAAGTGCGGAGATCAAGAAAGGACTGATGGTGCTTGGCCGCAGATGCAGCACTCGCGGCCGCGTACATGACGTCGCGCTCCGCCTCTTCATTTTCCATTACCCCTTCCTCCGCCGACGTATCGGTCACGTCGTCGTGAGGCTGCGCCGCCATGTCCATACCCTCCGCCTTGTCCTCGCGAATCGTGCCAACATGACTACGCGAGTGGAACTGATGCATGGGGAGCGCCGCATAGGAATCGTACGTGCGGCGACCACGGTCGTCTAACCTGCTCTGGGCAGGACCGAGAATATCGCCCATGGACCGCGAGGCGCGGCTCTTGGTTGAGACCCTCGCCAGAACCTCGAGAAGACTTTGAACCTCCTCAACATCATTCACGAAATATTGGGCCACCGAAGGCTTTTCGCCCACCACACATGTAAAGAGCTCGCCGCCCCAGGCCTCGATGGGGCCGCGCGAGTGGTGACGGCTCAATGGATACGGGGGTGATGGCGGAGTGTCGACGGCCGCCTCATCCCCTTGCGACCCGCGGCCCGCGTCGTCCATAGAAGAGGGATCCTCTTCGTCCTTGAGACTCGACCCTCGCTCGCGACCAAGGAGGCTGTGCGCAAGCATCTGCATCGACGATCCAAAGACAGAGTCACTGCGCGAGAAGACGCCATGCGTTCCATCCTTTCCGTTGGTGTGCAGCTCGTGCAAAAACTCAAACATCGCCTCATCCGCAATGTCGTCGCCAATGCAAAGCACAAAGTCGGGAAGGTCATCGTTGGGCCAGTTGACCATGTCGAGAATATGCGCGACAGCGTTACCCTTGTCAATTCCCTGCGGACAGACTTCAACGTAGCCTTTGCCGGACACAACCTCGATGGGAAATGCCTTGAGGACGCCGTGCAGATGATCCTGGAGCTCCGAAGCTTGCAGTGCGGCGAACTCAGGTTCGGCATCACGGAACTGCCACACGATCGAAGAACCCTTGCGCTCGATATAGGTGCCGTCAGTGCGCTGCGTGTACACATCCATGATTTGCTCGCTGAGGTCCATCCAACTCGAATCGAAAACGTCCGAAAGCGTAATCCAGTCGCGCGTCAGACCCTCGAGTACCTTGCGGGAATCGGCCTCTTTCTTGCGCGAACGCTGCATGCCGCGCACAGCCGTTGCTTCGGCGGACTCGGCACTCAAGGCCGAGATACGCGTCAGCTCTTGGCTTTCAGAGCTCGAGGAACGCGAGCGACGGCGGCCGGCTCCAAAGAGAGGTGGCGCGTGCAACATTTCCGCCCCTGCTGACATGGGCGGTACGAGGGGCGGAGCCGTGCCTGGTGTCGACGAAACCGAGCTTCGTCGCCGGCCTGGCAAACTGTAAAAGCAGCCATGCTCTGCCGTCAGCCCAATGCCAGGGATATCTGCGAAGGCAGCCTCGAGCTCGTGCCGCTCGCGACCCGAAACGATAAAGAGATGGTTGCGCGGATCCTGAACGAGAGCCTGCAGCACGCGCACCATGTTGGGAGACGGCACGATGGCCTCGCCCTTGGGCCGATACCTGAATTCAAACTTGTGGCGGACGCCTCCACCAGCCTCGTTCGACTCCTGAGGCACCGCATCGTCCGATACCGTCGTGCCACCATAGTCGAGCACAATGAGGCGCGAGCGACCCGAGCGGTACGAGTCAATGATGATATCGTCGTGAAGGTGCTGGAAGTTGGGGCGGAACTCGACGGCACGGAATTGCAGACCCAGTCCCAGACCGTCAGGTGTCAGACCCTCTGGTTTGTTTTCTTGAGACATGGGTCGAGCCGTCTTGATATCTTTGAGCACACGCAGCGCCCAACCCGTCTCATCGTGGTTCACCACGTACTGCAGGGCTGCCTTGTGACGGGCTTTGCGCTCGCCGACGTCCATGCGCAAGGCCGATTGGATAGACTCGAGAACCTCGTCATCGCGCCACGGGTTGCAGCGCAAACTTCCCGGCAACACGCGAAATGCAGCCGTGAACTCGGATAATACCAGGCACGAGTGCTTGCGCACGCTGCGCACCTTTTCATTTGCGTCCGGGCTCGTAGCAAGCGCAGCCCACGGCCCATCGCGGACGCGCCACCGCTCGTCAGCGACAACGGCGTACTCAAAGGCGTACAATCCAAGCCCCGAGCGCAAGGGTGTAATCATAATAATGTCCGCAATGGAGAAAACGGACAGACGGTCCTCAAAGCTGCACGAAGTCCACTCTAGCAGAGAAATGGCAGGCCTGCGGCCTGGCGCGCGCGGAAAGGACTGGTTGATGCGTCGGGCCAGTTGGCGAACAATGCGCAAGACCTCGCGTGACTCCTCGTTTTCTGGGCGAATATGAACGAGCACTTGCAGCATGCAAAGCTGATCGACCCAGGGAGAATTCTTGCTGCGCTCAACCTCGAGAAGCTTTTCGAACGAGACAAGCTTAAAGTGAATGCCACGGAGGAACTCGAGCTCATCAATGCCGGCAATAATGACCTGGTCTGCGTTAAGAGCCAGTGGCTCTAGGGGTCGCGAGGTCGGGTTCGTGGTAGCCGACGCGCCAGAGAATGCCGATGACAAAGACGAGACCGAGGAGACTGGACCCAAAGGTGGCTTGCCCTCTGCCGGGACTTTCTCCTCCACAAACATGGGCTGCGTTGCGCTGGGAGCGGGATAAGGTACAACAAAGGCTCGCAGCAAGGCCGTCGCCTTGGTCGCAACGGCCTCGGAGCGCAGTTTGTGACGTACAAGCTCGGCCTCAATGCCGCCGTGACAAACCGTGATGAGCACACGTCTTCCCTGATAATCCACCGTGAGCACACCATGGCGATCGTTTTCGTTTCCATCGTGCGGGATTCCCAAAATTCGATGACAGCACGAAAGGAATGGACGCGCGTACTCGTAAAGGTGAAAGCCAATCTGGTCTGCGTTTAGCATGCCAATTAGAAGTTCGTCGCGAACAGAGAGGGTCCTGAAAATTTCCGAAGATGGGAACGGGGAATGAATGAAAAGACCGATGGGCGGCTTACGCCGTTTCAATCGGCGGGCCAGCATCGAAGGCAGGAGGAGAAGCTCGTAGCCATGAACCCAAATAAGATCCGTGTCTTGATATTCCTCGACACAGATGCCAAGAAATGCCTGATTCACCTCGCGATAGGCCTGCCACGAGGCTTCGTGCAGCTTCGCATTCCACCAACGAGTCGGCAGCGGGCCGTACACGTCGACCTGGTGATGAAAGAGCTTACGCAGCGTGTCGTAACAGAATTGGTCGTGTAAACTAGCAATCTCTTCATCGAGAAAAACCGGAACGCAGCGGAAACGAGCCAAGGCGGCCCGCAGACTGCGACGCTCGTGGCGCTGGACAGGAGGTTCGACGTTGGGAACACCAATGTAGACGATGCGCATCCAGTCGGCCGCAGACCTCTTTTTCCGAGAGAGCAATGCCGACTCGTTCCACTCGATGGCCCAATCCGTGACGGCGCTTGTTTCAGAGTCAGAGCGCTCACGGGTCGACTTACCATCAAGGTTGGACTCTATTGACATGGCCGAGGCGAGCGAGGCGTGCGAGGTTACCGATGACATGGATGTGGACAAACGTGGCGACGGCGAGGGCCGCATGAAGAATTCGGAACCCGAGAGGTTCGGAGACGGCGAGGGACGAATGCCCTCGCTTCCTCGTAGAGACTCGCCGGAGAACGAATCTCGTCTGCTGCTATTGCTGTTGCTGCCGCGAAGACCGTCCGCGTCCGGAGAGCCTTGCTGATTTTGCTGTTGCTGTGGGCGTGGAGGGGCTCGACGAATTTTGACGGGCAGGAAGTGGCTCACGATCATGACGCCGTCCGAGGATTCGAGTTCGGGTGTCTTGCGACGTCGCTCACGAAAGTGGGTCCGCTCGCCTGCGTCGGTCGAGGATGGCCGCGAGGTCAATTTGTGCTGGAGTCTGTACTTTGTTGGCGGGTTTTGGCCTTGGGAACCCTCGTCCTCCGGGCCATTCCTGGAGCTAGCTTCTGGTGTCCCATCTTCGAGGACATGTTGCGAAGCGAGTTCGCCTGGAGCTCCGGGCGAAGGCTGCGAGGGCATTGGCGACAGCGATGGTGAGGCGTCAATTCCTTCTTCCGAGGCTGTCGCCGAAGGCACTGCACTCTCTGACCCGGGGAGACCGAGCGTGTCGTTGATCGTCATGGGTGACTCTACAAAAATCTCGCGGGGCTTGTCGCCTGGGAGGTCTTCCCAGCGTGATAGTTCGCCACCGCTCAGAATACAATATCGGTACGTGATGACCTGGCCTGCCGGGAGCGGGATAGGTTTTGCTGTGTACCATTCTGGAAAAACATCTGGGGCCGTGACGAGTTGGACACCGTAGCGGTGGTCGCCGGATCCGAGCGCGGCCACGTCTCCCACGAGACAGACCGTCTCGCCGCGCTGCACAGGCGCAATGGCATTAAAGCCTACACCAACCACGTCTCCGCGACCCATGATACTGCTGACTCTCCTCAGCCCTCCTCCTCTTTATTCTCCTTTCAATCGTTCCTTTCTCGTCCGCGAGTTGGCTGCCTCGAGCGAGGCTCGTCGTCGATCGACGAGGCGAAGCCTGGCCTGCGCAGGGAAAGAAAGCCCAACTCAGGATACTGGCCTGGTCCGCGTCGACGGAGTTGGTTGGCCAACCAGCGCGGCGGGCACTGCGAAGGCACGGCTCGGCAAGGCAGGCGGGCAGGCAGGCAGGCAGGCAGGCAGGCAGGCAGGCAGGTAGGCGGAGAGAATACGAATACTTGAGGTTCTATTCTATGCCTTGGGCCCCAAGCTCATTGCG
>KN805444.1:76858-161116 GCA_000818945.1 Schizochytrium sp. CCTCC M209059
TCGCTCGCTCGCTCGCTCGCTTGGTTGGGTTTTGAATTGATGAATGAATTGACTGTGAACCTGAAAATTGAATGCGAGAATCGTCGCCGTTCTGATCCGCCCTGCAAACGGAACGCTGCGGAGAACGCCGCGCAGCTGCTGCGGCCCGGCCCGGGCTCAAGCTCGAGCGCGAGTCCGAGATCGAGCCCGAGGTGGAGGGATAAATTGCAGCCCGAAGGCAAGCCGAAGCTGCGGCCGCTCCGCTTGGCCAGGCTCGGCTCGGCTGAGCTCGAGGCCTCGACCTGGAGTGCGGGCGAAGGGACACTTGCTAAGGCTTGGCCCAGCCGTACTTGTTCTTTTGTTATCAGCAAGGGTCACTGGCTGGACCAAGGCGAGCGACAGGAGCAGGCCCTCCGGGCGGCACTTTGCCGGTGTGGTCGATCTTCTCTAGGCTGAGGCAACGCAGGCCAGCTACGGCACGCTACGCCCTCGCAGTGGGCCTCGCCAGGCAGAATGTCGTGGGTTGGTTGGGACGCAAGAATCGCCATGGTCGATGATCGCAGCGTCACCGTCCGGCAATTGTGACCTGAGGTGTGAGGCCGGGCCCAAACTGAGCCCCGGCCCGGAACAGCACGGATCGACCGCCGCACACCTTCATGCAATCTGCAGGCACATGGCAAGCTGCAGCCAGCTAGCAGACAGGCCGTAGGCAGTGCTGGCGGATGTGCCTGATTATAATAGGGGCCAAGCCTAACGTTGCAGCGGCCTGAGCGAAACGAATCGATTGATCACACAGCAGGTCAAGCCGAGATCCAAAGAGATGAGGACCAAAAGATGCTCTAAGCAAGCGCCGAAGGCACCTACAGGGTCTCGTCAATTAGACCTGAAAACAAGACAATGGATGGCGGCGCTGCTTGTGAGCGCAGATCAAGATGGCGGGACTTCATAATTTCGACAGGATTAATCTGAGATCTACTCAACAAGGGTCGGCTTCTCGCCAATCTCCTTCTCCCACTTGAGGGATGAAGGGTCAATGCTGAGACCAGGGTGCGTGAGCTTCTTGTAGATAAACTCGCCCGTGCAGTAGACGCCAAAGATGATCACGGCGCTACGGAGACCGGGAAAGACATCCTTGCCCGACGAGACCAGGATCGGGTGTTTTCGCCACTTGTTAAGGTTGCCTCCGAGGACCATTTTTGCTCTGTCTACTACCTGACGGACTGTCCCAGCGTGTCTCCAATCAAACACACGCGCCTCTTCTCTGTAATACCGTCGTCATCCATGGTCATCAATCAATATTGATTGCCATGATCATTAAGAAAAAATCGTCAGTCTATCTACCGTTCGAGCACCTCGATTCTGCAACCGATGCGTCAATCCATCGCAGCAGACCGTTGCAGCGTCTCCTCCGCCTCCTCTGACTTCGCCCCCTTGCGCCGCTTGCGCAAGCGCGTCCGAGCGCCGCGCCCGCCGTCTCCGCGTTTGTTGTTTCCCTCGTCGCCATTCATCCATTCATCTCGCCCTCGCATGTCACGCCGCGGGCAGGGTGGGCCCGGTAGTGCTCGCTCGTATGCCCAAGGTTTCTCCTATGCCTGCATACGATCAAGATGCCGCTGATCATTGATGCGTCATGATATGATAGACGGGGTCCATCATTTTGAGCCGCTCTCAGGTCGGGCCAGAGCCGGGTCAAGCCGAGTGCGACGACTGCGAGGAGTGCGACGAAGACGACGACGAGGAGGAGGAGGAGGAGGAGGAGGACGTATGTATGCAGGGTGCGCCTTGGGAGATGCAGGATGTAAAACGATATCGCGGGCCCTGGAACAGAGGGCGAGATAGAGATGCTGACTGCAGAGCCTGTGGCCGTCGTGCCGGTGCTGGATGGGAGCAGCGACGAAACCAACGAGCGAGTCGCGGGGCCCGAAGAGCCCACTTTATGCAGGACAAATGAAGAGCAGCAAAAGGAGTCCGAGTCGTGTGCGCTCACAGCCAAAGATGCGAGGCCAAAGGCAACGCTCCTGGTGAATAGACTCTACCTGACTGCACTCGCGATTTCCCTCTTGTGGATATCGAGTTTGCCCATGGCACAATTCATTATGAACCGCGTCTTACCGTCGGCGACGAGCGACAATAAAGTTTCGGAAAGCATCACGCAGGCATTGACATTTGTTCAAAGTGAAGCCGAGAAGTATTCGTTGTGCATGTCCACACGCGAAACACGGTGCACGAGCGCCATTAGTCGCGCAAGTGCAAGCGAAGAGGGACGCGTGGCGGGCATTCAGATTGAAAATGAGGCTTCTCTCGCGCAGTGGAGCCTCGATACCGACTCGTGCAAGGCAGAGCGTCAAGATGCACTCTTGCTCTTGAGCAACTTGCAGGCCAATGGGGATTTCTTTCTCCAAGACGTTCGAACAAACTCATCCGATGCTCGCTGTGCTGAAATCGATGCGCTTATTGCTCAAGAGAGCGCCAAGCAAGCTTCACTCGAGCTTGCTTCTTCGTTTCAAACTGAAGCGGACTCCCTCGTGGCAGAGCTGGCCGAAACCGTGCAAGCACGCGCTTCGTATGATGCTCAATATCTCGCGTCCAAGCGTGAAGCTGCTGCTGCCTATGCGGACACTGCCAAGTCCAACTTTGCTGGTCAGCTGGAAACCCTCGAGGCCTTGCGCAACGAGAGTCTTCAGCTGTCCCATTGTTTGCGAGGGGAATACGATGAAACGACCTCTACGAGCTGCGCGAATGTTGCCACTAAGCTTGAGAAGATCCCCCAAATGGCTGCTTTCAGCTACGCGCAGGCGATCCAGGCATACGATGAACTCGAGGCGCGCGTCAGTAGTATGCAAACTACACTCCAAGGCTTTCAGGACGCCTACGACACCTTTGTGAATGGCCTCGCATTGCGCATTGTGTCTTGGGTCCTTGACCCACCATTGCTCAACGTGCAAGAGATTGTCACAAATGCACTACTCGACAGAGTTCTTCCCGAATCCACTGTGCAAGAGTTTCAAACCAAGCTCGATGCTGCCGAGAAAAGTCTCGAGGCCTCGCTAAGCAAACTCGCTAATGCGAGCAGTGCTAGCGTGGTCGCAATCGCAGACGCACAAACGCAGAGCGCAACACAAGAGAGCGACGAACAAGACACGCTTCTCCGGCAGCTTCTCGTCGACTATGCGCCCCCGGAAACGGCAACTTTGGAGCGCGCGCAAGCCGCCGTAGAAGCGTACACTGCGCTGGAAGCCGATTTCACGGAGAGTTTAGAAGACATTGTCGACGAACTTGGGTCCGCTTCGACCTCTTTGCAGAATACTTCTGCATCGGTAGCGGGCTTGGACACCATCGATTCTCTCCTTGGAACAACAACTACGAACGACGTGATTTCATCCTTTGAAATTGGATCTTGGGACGTCTTTTTGTACTCTGGCATGCAGTTTCAAGATTTCGTCGATGGATGGGACAAAGTTTCAGACTTGGCACTTCTCTTTGACGTGATTTTTCGGTGCTTTACTACACTTCAGGTTGTACATCGGTATATGCGGATTTCTCGTGTCGTCACGCCACCCGTGGATTTACGCGAGCATAATGCGGGGAGGCCGCTCGGACGTCCTCCGCAGCAGACGCCGCTGCAGCGCGTAGCTGCGCTTGCACTTCATCCTGCAGCTGGGGCCTTGGTACTTGCAGGCTTTGCCTGGGCCGTCGCTGCCACCGCAGCAGCGCTCTACATGCCACTGTTTGAACGATTCGTCGAGGGCTGCGTGAGGGCTGACAGCGCGGATCCCGGGACCTTTCTTACCCAAAATGCAGCAACCTTCGCCTCCCAGTACGCCACGCGCGAAGGCGCCTCCGTTGCTGCAGGTGCAATTGATCGCCTAAACGAGTACTCGTCCTCGACGTGCGCAAGCAATCTGGTGTCATCGCAGCAAGTCCTGGTGAATCAGTCGCAGAACGCGGAGCTTCTTATCGCCGCTGCGACAGAGGCGGCCGGCGATTTGGAGGCAATTTTGGAGTGCATCGATCTAGATGCTGCGGCCTTCAGCAAGTCGTCGATCGCCTCACTTGTGCGTCTCACCTCGTGCAAAATGAACGCTGGAGCCGCGATTAGTGAGTGGGCAATTCGTGTTGACGGTACTTATGACTGTGAAGTCCTCGAGCCCTGCGCCTTTGACTGCACGTTACCGAACAATGACCTTTTAGAGTATTGGACATGGAAGGCTGGATGCGAAGGTGAGGGCTCGCTGCACCATTTGGTGTTGCAATGGTTCGTAGCCGGGGCGATTTATGCAGTCATGAATCTTGCGCGACTTCTTGCCGTGCGCGGGTTGCGTATGCTTTTGTGGTCTTCGCTTTGCGCAGACCAGCACGTGTCCTTCATCGCTGACGTCTCTCCAAGCGCGATAGACCCTGCAACGGTTCGAGAAGCGCTCGAGCGTGGCCTTCAGAAATATCCGCGACGAGGCGCTCTCTTACTCGCTATGGCAGGACTTCTCGTGCTCATTTGTCTCGTCATGGTCGTCCACCTTGCCAGTCTTGTAGCGAGCAAGTCATAGTCATCAAAAGCATGTTGCTTTCTGTTGGTGATGCTGGTTCCAGGCTCGCTCGATATCAAGTCATTAAGCGAAAAGTAGCGTTTTCTCGAGCTGAAGGAGAAAGAAGAACGAAGTTTTCTTACCCTATCATCTTTTCCCTCAATAGCTTGAGTTAGATTCTTTCGAACAAATGTGTATTCGCTAGAGGGGGCAGAATATTATCAAGCCAGAACCTGCCTCTAAAATCGTATGACTCGCTGCTTATAGCAACGATCGAATGCTATGATGCTCGCTCGCTCCCTCGCTCGCTCGCTCCTTGTCCAGACATTTGTATTTTCCGAAACCAGCGTATTTTGGGAGCTTGGCGCGAGAGAACAACGAAATCATCCCACAATTACATGTGACGATCTTTCCACGTTGATAGGCTACGGCAAGCACAAGAATCGAACAAGAATCTGTTCGCTGGAGCGGGCAGCATATCGAGCCAGATGCACGCCCCTAAAATCATGTGACTCGCCGAACGAGGAGTCGTTCGCATGGTCTGAATCGATGATGCAACAAACAAAACCAACCCTCTCATCTTCGTATATACCATTCATCTCTGCCCTTTGTTCGTATATGGCATACTCTTAAAAGAACTTCCTTCGTGTCCAACCTTGTTCTCGTTCATCCAGCACGGCTGCTCACCTCGCTGCCAAATGCCATGTGGCGCCGCGCCAACGGGCAAGTTCGCTCGCATTCAGCTCCGACAATGACCTTTTCGCCGTCGTTTCATCTGCACACGTAAGTCCGACGAAACCTCACGCCGCAAGTTTGCTCGTCTCGCGCGTCGGCATTCAGCAAGCTGGCTGGCCCTTGGCATGCGAGATCATCCATCCATATTCATCCAATCTCATCCTTTGCAGCCCCACGCGCCGTGGCATGGGCTTTCACCGGACCGAGCCACGTCTGCCCCCTCACATCCCGGGATATCCTTTTTTGCGCTGCGTGCGGCGCCGCCATTCCCTCCGACCACGCATCGCGTCGTCGCGGCCGTGCGCCTCGACCCTCGGCCGTTTCCTCATTTGCTTTCCCACCGCGGCATCCAGCGTCCCAACTCGACCTGGGCTTCCTTGTTCTCCTCCCCGTTCAGCCGTCGACAGAGACGGTTTCGTGGTCGCCTCGCGCCAAGATCCGCGCCGCCGCCGCACCCTTTCGCCTTTCCATGCCGATGCGATTGGCGACCTCGCCTTGGGAAACAAACGCAATCTCCAGAACCAACTCTACGAGGTCATCGTCCAGCTCGAACTCCAGCAGCAGCTAGCAGCAGCAGCAGCGCGAGGTCGGTCTCCAAAACCGTGAACAACCTGTGCGAGTTTCGACGTGAACTTCAACTTGTAGACGCGACGTCCTCCAGCGGACTCGCATCGACGTGGACTTCGACATTCGCGACGTTCTCCGTCCCGGTCGGCTCCGGTGTCGGGACTCGCCCCTGGTGCACTACGTACGTATACGTACGTACGTACGTACCTTTATGCTCGTGCAAGTTTGCTCGTTTCTAGCAGTGAAAAGTATCCTAGTACGTAGTACTACGTACGTACGTAGTATACTACTTCTTCGTGGCGGCGCGGCGCGTGCAGCGGCGAACTCTTTCCTTTCGCCGCTTCGCACTTTGTCTTCCTGCTCTGTGTCCGCCGGTCTCCGCGAAGTACGAGCGCCGCAGACCCCAAAGGAAGGCAAAGCGCGGCGCCGCACGACACGAGGCGACGACTCCGCGACCCGAAGCAGCTGCTGCGCGGCGGCGACGAGGAGCGCCGCAGAACCCGAACCCCGCGCGCGCGGCAGCGGCAGCACTGGACGCAGGGAAGCGGGCGAGCGGAGAAGCAGCAGCAAGCAAAGAAGAGCAACGCAACGCAGCGGGAGAGGACGAGGGACGCTGCTGGTCAAAGCGAGCGCTCTTACCGCGCCACGAACGAGGCGAAACGGAGGGCGAGCGCGCGAGAGGAAAGCACGGCGTGGAACGGCGTGGAGGACGAGGACGAGGTCGAGGTCGAGGTCGAGGTCGAGGTCGAGGTCGGAGGGGAACTCAGCATAACGTGTCGCGGTCATGACGAGCCTGAGGACCAAGAAGATGATCGCGGCGGAGGACCTCGAGCAACAGGGCTTGGCCGGGGAGGACCCGGCCATCGGCAAGGAGAGCGATGCGATGCGCAGCTGGATTCGCTGCGAGAACCTCAACTACTCCGTGAAGGCCAAGAAGAAGCAAATCAACATTCTCAAGGACATTAACTGCGTCTTCCCCCCCGGAAGACTCGTGGCGCTCATGGGCCCGAGTGGTGCAGGCAAAACGACGCTCGGAAGTAATGCGCTTACTTTGCGAGGCCCTGGAAATGCCGAAGGTGCCATTCTCTTTAATGGAAAGCCCTCGAGCAAAGCCATCATGAAGCGCTACTCCAAGCTCGTGCCGCAGGAAGACATCCTGCAGCCCGTCCTGACCGCCCGCGAAACCCTCCGCTACGCTGCCGAGCTCGCCTTGGACGCCTCCAAGGAGGAGCGCCACGCACGGGCCGAAGAATTGATATCAATGCTCTCTCTCGAAGACTGTGCAGACGTTATTGTGGGCGGCACCGGTCTCAAGGGCCTCAGTGGAGGTCAGCGGAAGCGCGTTTCGATTGCCCTTGAAATGATTCAGGACCCGTCCGTCCTCATCCTCGACGAGCCTACCTCAGGTCTGGACTCCAAGGTCGCTGAAGACGTGGTGGACATTATCAAACGCTTGGCGCGCACAGGTCGTACTGTGATTTGCACCATCCATCAGCCGTCATTTCAAGTCTTTGCCAAGTTCGACTGGCTTCTCTTACTAAACAAGGGCAAAGTTGCATACAACGGAGCTGTCGACCGTGTCTCGGAGTACCTGGATGAGGTCGGCACTCCTGTGCCTGCCTATGTGAATCCCGCGGATCATTTCATGCTTGTCTTGAGCCAACCTGTCCCGAACCCCTCCTGTGAGGACTTTGCTGAGCTCTTCAAGGCGTCCTCATTTTATAAGGATGCCGTCGCCGATGCCGAAGCCTGCAAAGCAGAGGAGGACGCCTTTGTCGCAGAGCGCAAGGCGTCGGGCAAGGTGGGCGTGCCCGAGTCCCGGCGTCAGTCTGCCGGATTTGCCACGAGCGCTTGGTGGCAATTCAGGGTCCTATTGCACCGCACGCTCATGATTACGCTCAAAGACAGGGCGCAGTTTCGCGTGCGGATAGTGCAGCTTGCTTTTGTCGGGCTAATCATCGCAACCATCTTCTGGCGCATGCCAAATGACCAGGACCGTGTGCAGGATCGGATGAGTGTTCTCTTTCTGCTGATGCTCTTTCTCGGCATGTCTAGTATCATGTCGACTGCAATGGTTGTTACCGGTGAGCGTCCGCTAGTCCACCGCGAGGTCAACAACAACTTTTACACCATGAGCTCGTACTATTTTTCGCGTGTCACCGTGCTCGTGAGCTTTCAAACGCTGTATGCAGTATGTTTCTGCGCCGTCGTGTACTTTATGGTCGGATTCAACAGTGACGTGGCTAGGTTTCTCAAGTTCATGCTCATATTTGTCGTGATTGCGCTCTTTACGGGCTGTCTCGGTTACACGGCCGGCATTTCCTTTCCCAACATTCAAGCCATTTCCGCTGTCGTTCCCATGATGGTCATGCCGCTCACGCTTTTCGCAGGCCTCTTCATTCCCGTTGCGAACATTCCAGTTTATTGGATCTGGCTTGCTTATTTGAGTCCTTTTCAATATGCTCTCGAGGCGCTCGTTGTTAATGAGTTTGCTGGCGAGTATCTCAACCCTTGCTCTGCGGAGGCCATTGCCACTTCTGGAGAATGTCCTTATGGTCTTTGCAATTCGAACAGTTCTTCCTCGGAGGCTCTTCCGTGTTCTGGAGACCTGATTATCAACCGCTACGAGTACAACTTTGATGCCTACTGGCGGAACTTTGGTATTATTGCGGGCATGACCGTTGCGATCCTTCTTCTAGGTCTTCGCCAAATCAGAAAGCTCGTGTCCACTACGCACTAGACCGTATTTTGTTTTACGAACTTTTCCATATTTGTCTGATCTCAGTCAACTGGAGGCTCCGTCTCGTTACTTAATCAGAATTTGCTTGCTTGGTTGATTGAACTGGATAGATTACTGCAATGAAAGGGAATGGAATGAATTGTAATGTACATTTTCGTCACATTGCTTGGAAATGAACTGGAACAAGATAGGACGGATCCAAAGAAATTCAAAAACTTCGCGTAAGCAAGCGCAGAACGAAAGGCCTGGCCTCCCGAAATCGTCGTCGTCTTCCATTTTGTAATCTAAATGATGACAACTTGCGAGCATGCGATGCGAAAGTTCGATCTTTGCGTGCATGCCCCCCTTCATTTGAAAATTATTTTCAGAAAAAAAATTACTTCGATCGCCGCTACTGCTGCCTCTTTACCTACCTGTAAAAGCACTCGTATTTGCTACTTTTGCAAAAATAGCTACTCCGGTGCACTTTAAGGAGTACCGTCATGAGGAGGTCCTTGCTCCCTCCAACTTTCCGGAATAAAATCAAGTTTCTTAAGTTGAGCGATTTCACCCGTTTCCCACCATTGTGAGCCAAAGTAACTCTTTCGTCTGCCGCACGTTCAATGCCAAACAAGTTTGGCGACAAGGCCATGCTATTCTTGTGGTCCATGGCCCTTATCCACAGAGCCTCTGATCTTAAACTAATCTCAGTAGTAGGCCGAGTATGAAATTGCACCCCAGCTCATCTAGGCCAAAGTCAGGGTCGTCAAACACCTCCACAAAATCCTTAATGACGTGTCTATCAGGGCGAACCATTGTATATTCCTCATTCGTCCGTACATCACACATCCCAATGCTTACGCGTATCAGCTGCTCTCCATTCCAAATTTGCCTTGAATAAGTCCGGGTCAAGGACATGGACATGCGTATAAACCTCCCGGTGACCGCTGCTGTCGATCGTGTGAACGAAGCAACCAACCTTCAAACGGCAGATAATCCCCGTCATCGTCATCTCGTCGAAAGCTTTAACTTTCAGCCAAACCCTATAGCGTTTTTGTCTCCCTTCCTGTAACATTTCCGGCACCTGAACGTCCGGGGCAGTATCTGGAAGGTCATCTACCGCCTCGATCAGCATCAGAGGGAAACTCGTCTGCCCTTCGCCATTTCTTCTTGCGTCGAAAATTTTGTGTAGGCTGGAAGTGAGCACGATTCTGTTGTTGTTGCTATCATCGTCCCCGTTCCCCTCGTTCGCTTTGCGCCGCCTCTTCAACTCAGATTCATGCACCAGGTGTGCTTTCTCCAAGTCGGGCCCCAACTGCAACAATTGAGTCATCTCAATGCTTTGAAATCGCGTGATCGCCTCCGCGGGTTCCGCTTTTGTCACCTGCATACTTCTGATCTGCGAGGACGCAGGTGACGATTCATCGTCAAAGTCATAGTCCACGCGCCTGATCCCTTTGGTGACATATTGTTTTTCCAAAAAGACAGGATCCGTGATGGACAAGTTGTCGACAATATGATGGTGCTCGCTTAATTTGTTTGCAAAGCGCTGTCCGGATTCCGCATTGTGGAACAAGATGCGAAAGTGCAGGTCGTCATTTTCATACCAAACGCAATCTTTGAAAAGGTCTTTACGATTCGGTTCCACGGATGAGAATGCTACAGACGAGGCTGCACCAGTCTGCGACGGATCCACCACCGCAACCCCTGCCTCGTCCGATGCCATGGCATACAAAAACTCGCGAATGCCCGACAACCGCTTGCTGCCTCGAATGTGACCCTCCATTTGCCACAGTTGCGGACGACGATGCCTAACCACCGCAACAAGGTTCGCTTGGGCTCCTTTGACGCGCAAACTTCCATCCATGCAGTTTTGGAGCGCACTCTCCGATCTATGAAGCCGGGAGCGCTCCCTTTCGAGGGAATCGTAGTACTCCTGTACTGAACCTAGCACGCGCTGTTTAAAGGGGCTTAGTTCGCTGAAGGACGCACCGTCCGTTTCTTCCAGACGCTTCATCTTGGCCTCCACATCGCTAATCTTCGTCTGTACGGCCTCTATCTGTTGTGCATAGCCCCGAACTAGTTCTTCTGCTTCCGCCAGCTTCGCAAGCGCTGCAGCTTCCTCGCCTACATCTACGGTGGACAGCTTGCTGCCACCACCTCCGCCGTCCCCACCCTTCTCGCCTCCTCCGTTTCCACGCAAAGACGAAGCCATTCTTTGACCTCGCGCGGCTCTGCTTCGCTGCGCTGCGCTGCGCTGCGCTGCGCTGCGCTGCGCTGCGCTGCGCTGCGCTGCTGCTGCCGGGCTGCTGCACCTGCGTCGCAGTGAAGAAGCTCTTTCGCGTTGCTTGGGTTCACGATCTGCTGCCAGCTGGTGCTCGTGTCGTGCTCGGTCTTGGATACTTTTTCCTCCAGACTCGGATTCTGCGCAGATGAGCGCGTCAACCTTCACCACCCGCCTCGTCCGGCGGCTTGCAGCTGACCAGGAGCACCAGGTCGCTGGCGATGCCTTCTCGCAGGGCGAAGGCGCTCGCGGCGAGGTCGTCCGTGTGTCCATGGTGTCGGGGGCCGCAACGCAGCTCTTGTCAGGCCTCGGCAAGGTCATCTTTCTCGCTGTGCTTGGCCCGACAGACCGCACAGGTAGACCACCAGCCTTGCTCGTGGTGATCGAGGGCGGGCGGGTCATTATTACAAGGCCAGACATTTGCGGTGACCCCTGGCTCGACGATCAAGTTGGCTCGAGACACGCAAGTGCGTCCACGGCAAAGTTCGCCGTACTGACGCGGAAAATATCAATAAAAAATGCCGCCGCTCATGGTAACAAACCCACGAAATCTCCCAAGCGTAGCACTCGCGTAACTTTAATTTCCTATGGCTTTCTCGCACATACGAGTCTCGCTGTGACCGAAATTGATCTTGACGCGCGTGTCATCAAGGAAACGAGGACCTTGGCCGAGCTCGCTGGCCCCGTCATGGCGCTTTCCGCACGTCCAGAAGATGGTTGTATTGCCGCTGCAGAGCACAGTAGGGTGCTACTTTTTTCACGCAGCGAGCTACAAATCGAGATCTCGTGCGTCGGCACTGGAGCCCTGGCCTGGCACGAAAACAGGCTGTATGCACTCTCGTCCCACTCAGGCCAGCTATCATCATGGAAGATTGAAGCACGGGACGGCAATGGCAGGCGCAAGTCTCTACATGTCGAGGAGACTGCGCAATCTCCGCGTTCTCTTTCTGCTGATAACCCCTGCACCGGGGTGTCGCTTCTTTCCTCATCTCAAGAACTTGTTGCCATCTGCATGTATGGGGGACGTGCATCTATATTTGTCGAAGGAGTTGGCACACAACCTCAACCCTTGCATCTTAGTGAGATTCCAATCTCCTGCAAACTTTCCTGCTCTGTGCAACGTTCTCAAAATAGCTGGGTTCTGTTGGTGAACAATGCCTTCGTGTACACGCTACAACGAAAGACATCTACAATGCATCAAGCACGGTCCATACTTGCGAACAATCCTGACGTTTCCGCGTGGCTGTTCCCAAAATGGCTTCAAAATATGGTAACCAAAGATCCTGATCGCTTCAAGTACTGCAAAATCGATCCTTTGGGTGCCATTGTTACTCCATGCGAATCTTCTGACAAGGGCATCAGAGTGGTACCATTGATGCAAGACCGACTTGGTGAGCCGTGGACGTGGGTTCCACACAAGGCGGTTGACGCGTTGCTTCTCAACAATGGCAATGAGCTCGCAGTATTGCATGGCACCAATCATTCACAGATCACCATCTTCTCAATCAATGACGACCGCTCCAGTGCAGTTCTCCTGAAAACACTTCATACGCACGCGCCTTGCCAGGCTCTTTTGCGTACAGATGCAGGCGAACTTGGCATCAAGTATCTTGATCGTGATGAACCACGCGGATTTTTCGATAGCTCTAACCCGGAGGACGAAGCCGATCCCATTTCTTATCTCATCAAGCAGGAAGCGTTCATTTACAAAGTAGCGACGATTCGCGGTTCGCTCACCAAGTCGCTAATGTGCTCACTTCCCTCATCGGACGCCACATACTCACTGATTGGGTATTTTGACGATTGTTTCGTGTATCATGATGAAGATCGGCTCACAGGAGCTTGTCACGTCCACTTTCGAGACCTCACGATCGTTTCGAACAAAAGCATGCGACCTTCAAGCAAAACCGAAGAGATTCTGCTAGGAGCTGGATCGGGTTTCACCGGGCAAAATGTTGCTTCGAGCCAGGAACGTATCTTTTCCATTCCTAGCGATGGCGACTTTTTGCCTGGTCACTACGCGCACTTGAGTCAAATCACGCTTCGACCCGCAGAAGAGTCTGCTTTTTCACAAGGCCTCACACTCGAAGCTTGTCTCGGTCTTTCTGGCTCGCAACATACGCAAGGCGACGATGGCAGCACGAAAGATGTCCGGAATGAAGATGATGTTGCGGCGCGACCTGGCGTATCCGGCGAGCAGGCGATTGTTGGTTATTGGCGTTTCTGCGAAGGCGCACCGATGCGGGACATTTCCGGCCATTCGACCGCATCTCAGCCCGGCCGCGAGCTTCCAGACGTTGTCAATGTCGTTAGCGAATCGTGCGTAGAACTTGATCCAGGAGACGGGGACACCATTCCGTTCGCGCAGGCAGCTCGTTGTCCTCTTGTCCTCACGCTGCCGCATCTCTCAAAACGAGGATGGACGCTCGAGTTTTGGTTCAAGACTGACGCGGCGACTACGATTCTCGTCAAAGATCTCGTGCGTCTCAGCGCTCATGGTTTCGAGGCTCTTTCCGAGTCTTGGCACCATTTATCGTGCTCTGCCCAGGCGCTTCAGGGCAATCAGACCGTCGTGGCACAATGTCTTATCGATGGATCTGAATCGAGAAATTTTCTCGCTCTTGGAACAGCAGTTGGCCTCGCAAGTGGGACCTCTTCCGTATTGGAGCTGCTCCCTCAGGGTGGTGAAGAGGCCATGGTGACCGAAGTTCGCGTGTGGAACTGCGCGAGATCCGCATTCGAGGTGGACATGACCATGAGTGCCCCTCTCGACCTTGCCGAAGAGCGACGCAAGAAGTTCCAAGTGCAGATACAAGATGCCCAACTATTGAAGCAAAACGTGTAAGTATGGAGCTTCGAGCATTGGGGCGTCACGATGGACTGGTTGTTGCCTTCCTTCTCTCCCCTTCTTTTTCCTTCTACTTCCTTTTCTCCCCCTTCCCTTCTCTCCTCTATCTTGTAGAATCACGTTCGCGCGGACAAGTACATTCTTGGCGTGAAGCGCGCGAATGTCTCCACTTCCAAATAAGAGAGATGCTGGACCAACACTCGAGAGCGGGCAAAAGTTTTGGTCAAATTATGTTCAAACAACTTGGGGATTCATTGCCGGATTGTCTACCGTCGGCGTGTCAATGAAGACCGCGGTAGGAACAGGCGGGAGCGGTGGTGCACGGCGCGGAGACGTTGATTCTGTCCTGTAAACACGATTTGGCGAACGCGGACTCATGTGTTCTATTGAGTTATGGCTCGAATCGGACCGCGAGCCTCGGACGACGGAGGATGATGATGTTGACGTGGTCAATCCTCGTTTTCGCATCACCTTCATTTGGTATCCCATGAGGAGTCTGCCTGGCACGAGGCCGAGCACACCGAATAAGAAGGTCAGGGTGAAGAATGATGTAATCGTCTCTGGGGTCGGGTCGATTGGGTGGCTGCTCGTGAGATGTCGTAGAACGATGCACGAGGCCAAGAGGCAAGCAACAATAACGTTTAGCACCCAGACAATGACTCCCACTTGCACTTTGGTGTGCCAGGGCACGGAGCATAAACATTCGACTGGACTCGAATCTCCGCTTTGTTCGAGAACGCAGCTGCTCTCAAGCAAGTTGTCCTCACATACGAGGCCGCAGAGCGACTCGCAGCAGCGCGCTGGATAAGAAGACAGCAGGTCATTCTGCGGCTCGCAAAGGTCTACCGTCGTCGTTCCCTGTGCGTCGGTGTGCAACATACATGCTGCCAGGGTGCAGGCAGCAAGGATGAGTGTTGCGCTTCGCATGGCGCGACTGGCTGCACGCCAGGATGCGAGCGAGGGAGGGCTGCAAGCGAGCGGGGGAGGCCGCACCTTCCTATGAACGAACGAGGGACACTCCGATGCAGTTCTGGTCCCTCTGTCTGACGATCTGCGCAAGCGAAAGAATAGGGCCGGAAGAACGAAAAGAGCCAGAAAGGCGTCCGTCCCCTTCTCGCGCAAACTCTGGATCCCGCGCCAAGGCCCGCGCGCTCCGCGCCCTTCACCACAGTCAATTGTGACGGGATTTGGCCTCGTATATTTCTCGAGGGGAAAGGAGGGCGCTTGGGTCGAGATTTTTATTTATTAAGAAAAAAGCTACACATTGTGTTGGCCGGCTTGACACAAAAACATTCGAAACATTCGGTCTCACTGCTCGTGTTGAGCTTTGTAACTCTGGAAATGGACCTTGTGAGGAGCTAGGATTATCGACTTCAAATCGGCCGAGCCTGAGGGGTGGAGGGGCAGATCGATCACACGAGATACTAAGCTACGATCTTGCATGAGTCAACACTTCGGCCTCTGCCTGATAGCTCAAGGAGACTGACAGCTTTCATCGACAATAAATGGCATGAATGAGTGGTCGTGGTGGTCGTGGTGGTTGCGGGGGGAAATTAATAATGACATGACCATGATGAATAATGACGGCGATCGCAACCCGTGGAGAAAAGCTGTGTCAGATCAGAGACCGTCCAGCTTGGCAGCCTGTACAAAAGAACTCGCAGTCACCTCAGCTCAGCTCACCTCATCGGGCCGCCGCTAAGGTTTAAGCGGCTTGACCGTTCTTTGGCCTCAGGAACATAGAGGCGGGTGGCCTCCGAGACACAAACACAACGGATCAATACAGCCTGCCTTACGCAAGCCAACGAGAGAGACTTTTTTATTCTTTTTTTCTTTTTGTAAAATTGAATTGGTCGAGCAAGCTTGGGATGCGCGCCTGACGCAGCCACGGAGCTGCAACGCGGCAGGGCGCGCGAGCGATGCCCGGCGCGGCAGAGGCGGCGGAGGATGGAGACCCGTTCGCGGAGTCGAGCGGCAGCGAGGCCGAAGCCCCGGCCCGCCCCGTTGCCGGGCCGAAGCGGCGGCGACTCGTGGCGGCTCGGGGCCGTGGCTTTGCACGGGTGCACGCGGGCGTCGAGCAAGGCGGCAAAGACCGCGTGCGTTCGCGTCTCGAGGGCCTGCGCCAAGAGGATGAGCACAGGCGCAGGCGAGCAGCGTCTCGAGTCCGCGCAGACAATGTAGAGCGCTCCCGAAACTTGCTGGTGAGAAACTTTCGTCCTGGGACACGCGTCAGGGACTTGGCGCGACACTTTGAAAGCTACGGCACCGTCGAGGCCATTCGACTCGAAGCCGACAGGGCAACGACCGGGCTGGAAACGGCGGCTCGTCTTCTCTTCGCGAACATTGATGATGCCGAGCGGGCTTTTCTTGAGGAAAAACACGCTACACTCCAGAAACGAACTCTCAAATTATCATGGGTAAAGATGCCTCGCGACATGGGTCGTGCCAGAGCACAATATCTTGAACGAAGACAAGAAGAGGCCCTCGCCGACGGACAAGAGGACGAAATCTTTCGTGCCAGGCCTGCATCACAAGAGTTCGAGCTCGAGCTCTCGAATGAGGCTTCTGAGCCGGTCCAGCACCCTCGCGTCAATTGTGAGGACATGCAGGATCGTAAGGAAGGCACAGGTGCTGCTTTAGAGCGCGCCAAAGACGACGCATACGCCGCGCTCTTGCAGCGTGAACGAAGCGTATTGGCTGGCTTGCTCTCCAAGCTTGATGACACAAAGCAGAGCGTTGCCCGAATCATGTTTTTCTGCATTACGCACGCGGATGCTGCCAAGGAATGTTACACGCTCGTCGCGCATGAGCTCCTGCACACGACTTTGTCACTGCTTGCTCCCACTCGAGCACATCGTCTTCTTTTTGTGCTCTCAGATCTACTCTTCAACTCCAACGCTTCGGTTGCCAAGGCAGCGCATTACCGAACACTCATTGAAGCAGACCTTGGCATGGTCTTTGCGCGTCTCGGCAAGCTGCTGCGCCGCGGCCGCGCAGCGCAAGAGCAATCGTTCTCGGACCAACTCTTTGAGGGCCGCGTCATGGCTGTTCTGCAGGGATGGGAACGCCGCATCACATTCTCGGCCCAGTTCCTCGCGGGGCTTAGATTCAGTTTCCGCAATGAGGTTCTCTCATTGCCCATTACTGAGAGCAAAATGCCTTTTTTGGAGGCAGCAATGGGACCTCAGACCCTGCAAGAGGTCAAGGCGACGTGTCTTCGATTGGGTCTCCCAGCTTCAGATCTTGAGAGCGTCGATGTGGGACAAGCGAGGCTCCGTTTTGCGCAAGAAATCATTGCGCGAGACAGCCAAGACTGGAATGCGCCCTCGTATCCGTCTTCGATGGATGGCGAGTCTCTGACGTCTACCGATCTGGCGATGCTCGCAGGTCCTCGAAGCGACGACGACGGGGGTGATGACGACAAGAATGATAATCATGATGATCATCAGCATCAGCAACCTGCAAGTGCACCGCTACCCAAGGTGGATGCAGTATGAATACAGCACAAAGATTCCCTTTCTTTCAATCATCCCATCCAGCATTGTAATATTAGCCTTTGTTTCAAAACCGGACATGTATAATTTGGGATTAGCTGAATGTAAGAATGGGCAACGTAAAAGTCTTCCATGTGCTCTGCATTGCTTGCTTGCTTGATTTCTAAAAAGGAGCGAAAGAACGACTACGATAATTTGGCATGGGGCTCAGGATTTTTTGCAGCAGCAATGCGCTGCTCAAACTCCTGTGCAGTGGCCATTGCCTTTTTCGCTTTGCGACTGAGGTTTGTGACGCGTGTGGATGCTTCCCGCGACTTTTGCGAATACTCGTTTGCCTTTTCACGCTCGCGTTGCGCAATCGCACGAGAGGATTCGTCGTAGCTACGGACGCCATTGGCAACGGCTTCTTGCTGGAAAGCCATTTTTTGATACTGGTGATGCACCTTTTTCGCCTTTTCAAGGTCAGAAAAGTAGCGATTCACATCGTCCCAAATCTTTTCCATTTGACGAGCTGTAGGCAGTGGACGATCTCCCGCGTCGCCAGTAGCGTCGCCCGTTACAAAGTGGACGCGCTTGCTGGATCCATTCGCTCGAGCCGTCGAATCCGCGAGGAGCTCGCTCGCACCCAGTGCCGGCTTGTCAGTACTGATATCAAGTTCGCCAGCTTCAGCGTCGGCGCGACTGTCGGCATTCCCGCTGCGGCAAGTTCGCCAATATGTATTGGTATGAAGACCGATGCGCTTCCGTTCGATCAGCTTTGGACCAGCGTCGACACCCATGGCCCCAGCGGGTGTTGCAGCGCTGACACGTTCGCTGATCAGTAGTGCCAAAACGGTAATGACACTTGTGACGTTGGGATCATAGAGCAGATCTTGCCGGTCTGCAGCAATGAACACACCAGACGCAAGAGCGACGACTATACTCGCCGAGGTAATACCCTTGATAAAGTTTGCGCGCCCGCCAACAATATCGCGCAAAATGGAGACGATTCCAAACAAGGTACAAAAGACGCCTGGCAAGGACGCCTCAAAGTTCCTTTGGCACTGTGGCAAACATGCGAGCTGCGAGAGCTGAACCCAGGTGAGACGCATGTTGAAGAACGAGGAGACTGAATTGATGCGAAGATCGTGGGAAACGGTCGTCGTCAACTCATAGGCGGCAAAGGAAAAGGTGTAGACGACGACGGCAGAGGCCGTGAGCATGGCGATACCCTCAACGACTCTGGCACGCACAAGGAGATCGTGAGCAATGAGGAGCGCGAAACCACCCCATAGCGCTAAAGGTGCCAGGTCTCGAAGGAGCAAAACACTCGGATCGGCATCACTTGCAGCAACTAGCGATGTAGCGAGGACCGCTGTTGCAACGTTGAGGTAGCGAATGTGCTTTGAATACGCAGAAAGCGCGAGAATGAGAAGAGGAGCGAGAACACGCACCGGATACTCGTCGGCGACACCGGACTGGACATTGCAAATAACGACGAGGATGTAGAGCACGAGACCAAGCACGGGACTCCGCTTAGAGATTACCCATCCCAGGCCCATGGCAAGAAGTGTGGTGCCTCCGGCGGCTGCCATAAGAGCATGTTCTCTGTGACTTATTTGTAAACTTGAAAGCAGGTTGTCTAGGTCCATGTCGAAAGCAACGCCAGGAAGTACAAATTCTGTTGCTTCAACAATGTCTTCAGCCACCGGGAGCGCCGCTACGGAGCCGAGCATGGCAACCACAAGGACAACGAGGAAGGCGTCGCATTTGCGGGAAATCCAGGCGAGCACGATAAAGACCCAAAGAGCGCGCAGGGCGAGCACTCGATCAAGTTGCGGGAGACCCGTCTCTGCAACGTTGGACCTGCTGAGTTCCTGCGCCACGGCCTCGGCTACCTTGGTGCTCGTTGCGAGCTCCTCGAGGTCGTTCGCCTCCAACGAGACCGTCATTTCGTTCAACGAGGACACCTCAGCGCGAACGTCTCGCCGACCGCAAAGCGCGAGCGAAAAGGCGCAGACCCGCACGACGCGGCCTCTTTCCAAGGCACGTCTCGCGACCCGTGTCCAACGCCAGCGCCAACTCCGAGACTGAGACTGAGACTAAGACTGAGACCGAGACCGAGTCCTCTTGCAAGTGCGTATGCCGCGTTAAGCGGAGTACAAGATCCGGTTTATGTTCGTGGTCTTGTTGGGTACGCACAGTCCATAATTATTCGAAGTGGAATACAAGACCTAGTAACATTTAGCTGGATGGGGGATGACACCACCCGGATTGGCTCGACCACTTGGCGAGCTTTGCTCGTGTGCGAGATTCTGCTACTATATTTTCATCATCAGAATGTCATGCAAGAAAAGCTTGGTGGGAAAAGGGAAAGTAATGGACTTGCGAGCAAGTGCTCCGGAAATTTTCTCGTCGGATCGTCGACCCTGAAGGTGATAGAACTTGTATATATATAACATGAAATATGAAACATGAGAACAGACCCTGCAGAAACACTATCAATCAACTGAATCTGGGCGGCTCGAGGGTGAACAAAAAGGCGTCAGAACCAGAGAGATTTCCGCGAAGACGGGAAGAGAGAGAGAGAAAAAAACAAACATAAAAGGACAGAATCGGGAAAAGAAAAACCCACGCGAGCAAGCTCATTTGGAGTGTTCACGAGGGCCATAGTCATAGGCGCCGATGGCGTTGAGAAGCTTGCGAAATTCATAGCTTTCTTTGAAACGCACAAAGGTGTCGCCACTGATGAGGTCAAAGATTTCGTCTTGCGCAGCGTCGAACATGTCAAAACTGTACTCAGCGTGCTTCATACGTGAGCGTAGCTCCTCAAACACCGCAGAGCCCAGGTTAATTTGCGTAGACGTCGACTCGACAATGTACTTGTAGTAAATGAGGTCGGCTTCTTGCAGCATGATGTCGCGCTTGCGAGCCTTGACGTCTTCAGGATCGAGACCGACCGCGACAGCGACAGACTTGCGGATTCGTGTGTCGATAGACTTGAAGCGCTCGATGGCAAGCCAAAACTCCAAGTTTTCTGTGGCAAATTCCTTGGCGGCATAACTGGTGAGGAACTGGCGCGCCATCTTGACATTGAGCACGTCCTCGAGAGATACATCATGGCCCAGTACGCGAAGAGAGATTTCGGCAAGGACAGCGGGCTCGCCCGCGAGTAAATTGCGAAATTCGTCTCGTGAGCATTCGAGCGTGTGGACATCTCCTTCCTCAGAGACACGGACAGTAGCAGAGTGAGGCTGCGACGTTACGAGAGAAACTTCGCCGAAGAACTCCCCGCTGCCAATGGTGCGCACCATTTTGCGACCCACGAAAACTTGAACTTCCCCCTCGATGACGATGAAAAATCGGCGAGGGGAGTCCTCCCCTCGCTCGAGAATAACTTCGGTTTTGCGGTGCACACTGGGCCGAAGGATCTCTTGCAGGAGATGCTGCTTGAGCTGACTCATCTGCTTGAAGATGCTGATTTGAGACACTGCTTTTCGTGCGGAAAGAAGCTCGTGTCCCATAGTCTCAAATACGCGAAAGACGTTGGGCGCAACCTTTTTCATGGCCATGGCATCGACGCGATTGAAGGAGAACACAAGGGTCTCTTTGGTTGTGGCCGACGTGGTGCTGTGCACGTGGTTCTTTTCTAAAATGATGACCTCGTTGAGCACGGCGCCGGCATTGAGCACACTCAGCTCGATAGCAAGTCCCCACTGATTCTTGGCGGTGACGACAATTTCTCCTTCAACGATGATGTGGACCCGTGTCGCTGGTGTCCCTTCTTTGCCAATGATCGTGTGCGGCGCGTAGAGGTCGATCTGGACGAGCTCGGCAACCTTTCGCAGCTCGTTATCGCCTGCCATCTTCAAGTACGGGAGGGAGCGAAGGCCGCGGGCAGTGCGCTCGGCGAACCTGTCGTGCGACGGGTCTGTGCTTTTGGCCATGGCCACAACAGTATTCACGCGTGCCTCTGTCGCGAGGAGCTCCTCCGACTCGATGGATTGCACGCAGCCCATTTTTGCTGCGCGTTGCCCACGTCAATGTCAGGCCACCTGCGTCAGCTCCTCGAACTTTTGCTTTGCTTTGCTTTGCTTTGCTTTGCTTTGCTTTGCTTTGCTTTGCTTTGCTTTGCTTTGCTTTGCTTTGCTTTGCTTTGCTTTGCTTTGCTTTGCTTTGCTTTGCTTTGCTTTGCTTTGCTTTGCTTTGCTTTGCTTTGCTTTGCTTTGCTTTGCTTTGCTTTGCTTTGCTTTGCTTTGCTTTGCTTTGCTTTGCTTTGCTTTGCTTTGCTTTGCTTTGCTTTGCTTTGCTTTGCTTTGCTTTGCTTTGCTTTGCTTTGCTTTGCTTTGCTTTGCTTTGCTTTGCTTTGCTTTGCTTTGCTTTGCTTTGCTTTGCTTTGCTTTGCTTTGCTTTGCTTTGCTTTGCTTTGCTTTGCTTTGCTTTGCTTTGCTTTGCTTTGCTTTGCTTTGCTTTGCTTTGCTTTGCTTTGCTTTGCTTTGCTTTGCTTTGCTTTGCTTTGCTTTGCTTTGCTTTGCTTTGCTTTGCTTTGCTTTGCTTTGCTTTGCACTGGGTCTTGAGCTTTCTCTCTCCCTCTCTCTTCACGCTCTCGCCTCGGCTCGGCTTGCGCGGCTCCCTTTACGCGTCTGCGAGAACGAAATCGATGGTGCCGCCTCGCCGAGCCACCTCGCCGAGCCACCTCGCTTTTCTCTTGCCTTGCCCTACCTTGCCTTTGCCTTGCCTTGCCTTGCTTAGTATACACCTGCGAGAGTGACGGAGTGTCTCCGCATCTTCTCACAGCGGCAGATTCCTGCGGCTCCGCGTCTGCGACTTCCTCGCGCCACGACGTCGTGAAGGGCCGCGACCAACCACTGCACGATGGCTGGGTCCGCCTCGAGCGCGCAGCAGCCCGCGCGTGCAGAACGTCACTCGTTTGTTGGTGCGCTTTCCCCACAGTAGCACCGCACCTCGTGCGCCGAGATTCGAAGCTCCGAGTCGGCCACTTTCGCCCTTCGTGGCTGGGCAGGCGCGGATTGCCATTGCTTGATGGAATCTTGCGCGTGTAGTGGCGGGGGGGGAAGGGAACTGATTGGGTGGACAAGGGGAAATGCAGAGGGCGCAGAGGAGCATTGAAATCAATTGATTGATCTTCGAACAAGCGCACCGTCCAAAGAAGGTTGGCCAGCTGCGTAAAGATCATCGACGCTCAGTCAGATGCTCAATGCCAAGGACAAGGATCTTCACTCACAGGAAAAAGCATTAAAGAGTCCAGCGCAGGGTTGTATGTTCGTCGAAGCCCGCTACCGACACCAACGCTGCTCGTAAAAACTGGCGGAGAGATACCGAAAAACGTTCGATGATGTTTTGCATCTCAAATCGTAGCGCTTTGCAGAGAGAGCGGAAATTTGAATACAGTCAATCAATCAGTCAATCAAACATGCAATCAGGCATCGACGGCCAAAGATGATCAAGTCGATATTTTCACCTTCGCCTCGATGAAGGCGGCACACGCGCTGGCACGGTGCCGCGAACGCGAGCGAGCCGTTTGGCGAGAGCCTCATTTTCGCGATCAATCGATTTTTGCTGTCGACGGCTATTAATTTGAGCAGAGCCGGCACGGGGAGCATATTTCTGTGCGGCAGCTATCCGCGCGCCCGGCGACGATCCTTGTCGCCGGTTGCTGATGGACGCCAACTTTTTCACAAGCTGCATATTCTCGCGCTCGATGCGCTTCCGTTCGAGAATGTCAAAGGTAAAGTCGCGCGTCTCGGGCCGACGTTGCGAAGGAACTCCTGATGCTTGAGCTTGGCCTTGGTGCTGGTTTCGTGGGCGCTGCCTTACGTCAAGACGACCTTTTGAGCGAGACACTGGAATCCTCTTGATGTCCTTTGTAGACGTCGAAGCCGCCTTGGGTTTCTTTTCCTCAGATGCGCTCACACGCATCTGTCGCATCATTGCCTCGGCAAGCTCTGCCGCTTCGCGTTCTTCCTCATCATCGTCATCAGTGTCGTTGCTGTGCTTTTTGTTTTCTGGTTTGATGCGCTGCATGGACGAAGCATCCGCTGCGCCCAAGGGAAATGCACCTTGAGCTCGCGTACCGGTCAAGACATCGTTCATGTTGACCTTTTCTCCTTCCTGTTTCCCCTTTCCCACAAGATAATGTGCCTCGTGCTATGTCTCGTGCGAATGCCAAAGCCTCTGCCAATCTCGAAGGGCGCCGCCCGCCGTCGATGTGGCTCGGCGCAAGCGCAAGTCTCTCGTTGAGTGCTTGACCTTCGGGTCTGCTGACGTCCGAGCGAATGTCTTGTGCGTGAGATCGGAAATGCCTCTCCAAAATAGCTAGCTAGCTAGCTCTGCCCTTTTACAAATTTCATCAAATACGAAGCGTCTTTCGGCTCCAACTTCGGCGTTCAAGCCAGCCAGCCTGAGGCCGCAGCAAGCAACGAACGGCTCCCGCCTTGCTACTTAGAGCTACTACTAGAATGGGAAAAAAGAGGGTGTGTACTCTTATAGGGTGTGCACCCGTACGGGGTGCGCGGGGGGGGTGCGCGAGAAGAATGGTAAAGTATGGTGTCGCATGCCACCCAAAACAACAAGGTCTTTGCACCTGGCAGGCACTGGCTGGTCGGCATTCTTTTGTCGCAGGCCGAGTCGGCGGAGGAGCAAAACCATGTCTGCGTTGGCATCGCCATCGGGGCCTCAAGGTCAGCCCGCGGGACCTGCGGAGGACTCGAGTGCAAGCTCGCGAAGACGCGCCTTTTTGGGCGATGCAGAGGCAAGGGCCACGGTGACGGTGGTCGAGGGCGTGTTTAGCAGCGAGGAGGCTGCGCGCGTCTGTGAGGCCGCCCGACGTGCCGTGAAAAGAAACGGAGGCTGGGCCACCGACAGACATCGCGACTTCGCCACGACAGATTTGCCGCTCTACGAGCTCTCGCCGCGGGCCTTTGCGTTTGTGCGGCGCACGTTACGAAAGCGACTGCTCTCTTGGTGCGCACGACGCTTCGGGCTCGACGCAGCTGACCTCTTTTTCAAAGACCTCTTTGTGGTTTCCTACAATGCTGACGTGGCAGGCGGTCAACGAGAGTTGGCTTTGCACCGCGACGGCTCGCTTCTTTCCTTTAACGTGCTGTTGACGCCAGAAACATCCTTTGAGGGCGGAGGTACCTCGTTTCCGGCGCTTGGCACGGTTCACATTCGTCAGGGCGATGCTGTTGTTCACGACGGCAAGGTTCTTCATGCAGGCGCCCCCGTGACTCGGGGCGAGCGTGTGATTCTAGTTGCGTTCGTGGACACCGTTGTTGACGAGACGCCATCCATGGGCGATTCTCCGGAGGCGCGCGCTCGCCGTGACGCGCAAGAATTTCGTGCAGTTCACGAGCGTCTGCGCAAGGCCTCTGCAAAGGTGGACGATGCTGTCGAGGATGCAATGTACCTTTTGCATTCGATGACTGTGGAGTCGGACGCAGACTCAGAGTCAGAGGACGCGGGTGACGAGGATCCTGTCGGCGATCTCCAAAATACAGCCGCGGATGTCGAGTCCGGACGTTGCGCCCCCGACGCCGTCGACAATAATGCTAGCGTGCAAGCCACTGTCTTGCAGCGAGCTTCGCTCGCGGAATGAATGCATACAAATTTGAACAAATGTAGTATTGTCTTTGGAAGAGAATAAGGTATGTCTTGGCCCAATGCTGGGTACGTGACCCATGCTGAACTTATCATGATGCATCTCCTCAAAAGGTGGAACTCGCAGAGTGACAAAATCGATATGAAGATGAGACGAAAGGAGAATTTATGTCTTTTGAAATAAAGAAACAAGGGTCTCGACAAGCAAGGAGGTATTGAAATGAGTGCTCTGACAAAGATAGATTGCCTTCCTCCTTTCGAGTCTCGAATCCTTATGTGTGTGTGTTTAGGTTCGTTGTCTCGGTTCGAGAGGTTCTCGATTCTTTGTGTAGAAAATAAAAAGGGATCAAACGATGTGTCATAAAATTGGCGATTTCAGAGTTTAGAGCTTCTCGATCATCTCGGGGACGGCCTTGAAGAGGTCAGCCTCGAGGCCAATGTCGCTGACCTGGAAGATGGGGGCCTCGGGGTCCTTGTTGATGCAGACAATGGTCTTGGCGTCCTTCATGCCGGCAAGGTGCTGGATGGCACCGGAGATACCCACGGCAATGTACAGGCCCGGGGCGACGATCTTGCCGGTCTGGCCGATCTGGAGCTCGTTGGGCACGTAGCCGGCGTCGACGGCCGCGCGCGAGGCGCCGACAGCGCCGCCACCGAGCTTGTCGGCGAGGGTGTAGAGCATGTCAAAGTTCTCGCCGTTTTTGAGGCCACGGCCGCCGGAGACGATCTTGTCGGCGGTGGTGAGCTCGGGGCGGTCCGACTTGGCGACCTCGTCGGCGACCCAGGTGGTCTTGCCGGCGTCGCCGGGGCCGGAAACCTCCTCGACGCTGGCGGAGCCACCCTCGGCAGCGGCCTTGTCAAAGTTGGTGATGCGGACGCTGGCGAGCTTGACGCTGTCCGAGGACTTCACGGTGGCGATGGCGTTGCCAGCGTACATGGGGCGCTTGAAGGTGTCCTCGCCGAGGATCTCGAGGATGTCGGAGACGGGCTGCACGTCGAGCTTGGCGCCGAGGCGGGGCATGATGTTCTTGCCGTCGTTGGAGGCGGCAAAGAGGATGTGCGAGAAGCTCTTGGAGTCCTGGACGGACTGGAGGAGGGCGGTGATGTTCTCGGCGATGCCGTGGTCGTAGGCGGCGTCGCCGGCCGCGAGGACCGAGGAGACGCCGTCGATCTTGGCGGCCTGCTCGGCGATCTTGGCGGCATCAGCGCCGGCCACGAGCAGGGTCACGTCGCCTCCGATGGCCTTGGCGGCGGACACCACCGACAGGGTCGAGTCCGCGATCGCGCCCTCGGCGTGCTCCGCGAGCACCAGCGTCGACGCCATGCGCGCCTGCGCGCTCGCCGCGAGGCCGCGCCGGGCCATGAGCCCGGCGCTCTTGAAGCCGCTCGCCAGCATCTTCCTTCGCTCCTCCGCTCCGCCGCTGCCGCGCTCCTGCTCCCGCTCCCGCTCCTGCTCCTGCCGCCGCTGCGCTGCCGCTGCGAGTGCTGCTGCTGCAGATGCTGCCTGCCTGCCTGCCGTCGGGTTAAGGCTCTGCCGGGGCGGTAATGTAATCCTCCCGTGTAATCCACGACGCCGCGGCCTGCGCGCTGCACTGCACTGCACTGCACTGCGCTCCCCTTCCTCGCCTTGCCTTGCTTATACTGCGCCGCGCTGCAGAGCTTGCACTGCGTGGCGCCGCGTATAACCCACTGTGGCCCGCGCGCGCCGCACTGTAGCGCGCCGCATAACCCACTGTGCGGCCGCCGCGCCGAGTGTCCACGCGCCGCGCTCGCTGCGTTCTTCAGCGCCGCATTACAGGGCGCGCATTGCATTACAGCGCGCTGCGCCGCGCCGCGCCGCGCGCCGCTACGGGCGCCGCCGCCGACTGTGCGCCGCCGCGCCTGGACACTCGGAGCGGCGCATTCCGCACTTGCGACGGGCCGGCTGCAAGTGCGCGACCGCGCGCGCACGTTGAACTTGTAGCAGCGCTGGCGCGCGCGGGTCCATCGGGCAGCCGCTGCACCGGGCTCCGCCGCGCTGCCGCAAGTGCGAATCGGCGCGGCGCAAGTGGGGAATAACCGGTATACCCGACTTGCGCCTGGCGCAGAGAGCCACTTGCGGCGGCTTCTTCCTACGCGGCGATTGCACACGCGTTACATCGGCCTGGCCGGCGGCCTGCAAGTGCGGCTCCCGCATAGCCGACTGACGCCGCCGCCCCGCAAGTCAACAACCGCGCCCGCACACAGTCCACAATCTTTACCGCGCCCTTTGTGAGGAAAGAAAGAAAGAAAGAAAGAAAGAAAGAAAGGAAGAAAGAAAGGAAGGAAGGAAGGGAGGAAGGAAGCGACGCACGCCGCCGCCGCCGCCAGCCCCGTCTTCACCGCCGCGGGAGGCCAGGGTGGCCACGGCTCCGGGGCCAAAGACCCGCGCGAACTCTCCTTTTCGCCCCGAACCCGCCGCCCGCCGAGTTTCTTCCGGCCCGTCCGCGCCACAGCGCGTGCAGGAGCGCCGACGCGCCGGTGCAGCCCGCGCGGGATGGTCCTCGTCTCCCTCCTCCAGCTGCAGTTAGCTCCTCTCTCTCTCTTTGCATTGGAGGAAAAGAAAAAGAAAAAAAAAGAGGACCGCAACTAGAGTCTAGACTGGACTTCGCAATTGTTGATTTCAATCGCGCTCCCAAGTCGGTCCCGGGCCGCGTCGCTGCTCCTTCTCCCCATGCTGCTCGCCTCGTCTGCCCGCCGTTCTAGCGAGGAGGGAAAGAAAAGGGGCGCTGCGGTGCAGACGAGACGCTGCGCGGAGAAGAAGAGGCGGAGGAAGGCCAGGCAGGAAGAAGGGCAAAGAAAGAAAGATAAGGGAAAGAAAGAAAGAAAGAAAGAAGGAGAGAAAGAATGAAGGCACGCAGCAGGGATGGAGGGAGGGAGGGCCCGTCTTTTTCTTTTCTTTTTTAATTAGCGGACCATGCAGCCAAGAAGCGGGGTGCGGGCGGCGGGCCACCTTGGACGCGATAACCCGCCGCGAGACCTCGGATGGACGAGAGCGGCCAGCTGCAGAAGGTCAGTCGCCGGAAGAGGGTTTTCGCCGGGTTTCGCCAGCTGGCTTCAGAGCCCACGCTTCGCAGGCCGTCCATGAAGGCGGAGGATTGTTTGCGAGCTCGGGCTGAGAGAAAGGGGCAGGCGAGGAGCAGGAAGCAGCGAGAATTCCGGAAGCAGGAGCAGGAAAAAAAAAAAGAATCCAAGGCAGAAAGCGGCTTACTTCACGTGCTTTCCGCCTTAAGCGCGGACACTAGAGGGTGGGGCGAGCATGCCCCCCTGCGAAAGAGAGGGGGTGGCTTTTTGGAAGGGAGGCATGCAGCACAATTGCACTGAGACCACCTTAATGGGGGGCAGGGAGGGGAGAAGAAAGCCGAGACGATCCGTTACGGCGGATGCGCCATTCAAGCTCTACAGGCAGGCTGCCTGGCAGGGAGATTGATAGATAGACAGATAGATGTGTACTTATGAGAGGAGTTGGTTGATTCGGCCGGTCCCCGTGGACTCCCACCTCGACGAAAGGATTTAGGCTCGAGGCGTGTGAGTGTGTGCAAGCGAAGTGCGTGCAAGCGAAGTGCGTGCAAGCAAAAAGTGCCTGCGAGCGTGCGTACAAGCAAAGTGAGTAAAGATCGCCTTGCCTTGCCTTGCCTCACATTGCATTGACTTATATCGCATCGCATCGCATCGCATCGCATCGGATCGCATCACATCCCATCGCATCAGAGCGTGCGCGATAGAGGCATATGGACGAGGACGAAGAGGCCTGAGCTGATGCCTGCCGACGCGGACCCGGGTAAGGACGTGCAAGGCTGGAGACTCGTCGAGGACGACGCCGAGTATGGCACGTACTGGCTGCACGAAGACACGGGAAGCACAAGCTTTGAGGCGCCAAACACGATCACCTGTGGTCACGTCGTCCGACTCATCGACCCAGAGACAGGCGCCTTCTACTACTATGACAATGTGCTCAAGACTAGCAGCTGGGATCCACCCGAAGGGTTTGTGACGCCTCTCGCAAACACAAAGCACGACAGGTGGACGACGTTCAGCCTGCCAAATACTGGAGACTCCGCCATCAAAGCTCTCAGCAATGCCGAAGGGAAAACGTCATCGCCCAAGCCAGAACTCCCCGCTTTTCAAGAGGAAAGCATCGATCAAGCCCCACCCCTTGAACTTACTCCTTCGCAGAAGGATTTGAGGCAGAACGCTTTGAGCCAGAGCGGCCTTGGAGAGAATCCCTGTTCCACGTCTTCAGGACGAAAGGTCTCATACCGAAGTGATGACGGCGAGGCGACTTGCATCGAAGAAAAGACGCACAGCACGGACGAAGACCCAGAGGGAAAAGAAGCTAATGATCACAATGAATCCCAATCCCCAAAGCTGACGGATATAAAAGTTGATGCCGATGCTGATGCTGATGGTGATGCTGGTGCGCCACATGACGATGACACTTGGCAAGAAACAAAAGATGATGTAGAGGCAAAAGAGGAGAGAGAGGAACCGAGCGACGAGAGCGATGAGGAAAATGTGGATGACGAGGAAGACGGAAATGAACTCGGGGATCTTCCTGCCTTAATCAGCTCCTCCGATGATCGCCCCTTGGATCGCAGGTCGATCGTCACGCTTGAGCGAATGCAAACACAATTGGAGCTGCGGGCAAATGAAATTAAACTCGCCGAGATCGAATATCAACGAAGACTAGCCGAAATGGACAAAACTCCCAAAATTGTAAAGGTCAAACTCACTCAAGCTCAGCTCGCAAGACGTCAGCGTCTTCTCGCCGAGGAGAGAGAGCGTCTTGCAGAGGCCAAAGAAGCATCTTCCATGGAAGAACGTCATGAGTACTTGCTTGCCTTTTATGAAGACAAATCGCAGCAGCTGTCCTCTGCTCCAAAGCTCGGACGTTTTCTTGGCCCCTCCAAGCGACACTACAACGTTCAGGTTGCACAAAAGACGAAGCAACCGCAACGCCGCCGCGAGAGAACGTCGACACTCAGGAGGCGGAACATGCCATCCCATGCGGAAAGACCCAACACTGCCCCTAATATGACGAATGCCAAGAGAGTCCTCAAAGTAAAGGGCATTCATACACAACCACAAAGTCCCGAGACCAGCGCAACTCTTCTTGCCCTACGTGCAGACCTTAACCAAGCCATGGTGCAGGAAACGGGAGAGTCCTTTGAAGATCTCAGAGAGGCCATGCTGGATCGGCTCAGCCCGTCTCGCTACAAGGGTGATCTCCACTCGAGGCGAACGTCGTCGCCGACAAAAAAAAAATATTCTCGCAGTCACGAAAGGCAGCACGAGAGTCGTGATCGTCGGTCCGTGAGCAAATCTCAAGTCTCACAATGGGCCGTATCTGCAAAAAAGTCTACTTTGCTTCTCTCCAACGAAGTTTCCAACAACGACGACGCTAACGTTGATGACGACAAGAATGAGAGCCAAGACCTTGCTGCAAAGCTCACTGAGAGTAAAGAAGAAGAAGAAGTTGAAGAAGAAGAAGGAGAAGGAGAAGGAGAAGGAGAAGGAGAAGGAGAAGGAGAAGGAGAAGGAGAAGGAGAAGACCGCAACGCATCGCAGAACGCAGAGCGCCGAAGCGAGAACGGCGCACGACGCCCAGTCACAAGTCGAGCCCGTCGTCGCGCAATTGTTCCAGAATTGGTGCTTCGACAAATGTTTGCCACAATTGACATCTCAGGGGACGGTTTTGTAGACCTTCGCGAAATGAAGGCCGCTTTGCGCGGCAAAACTCTGATCCGAGAGTTCGCCAAGTACAGCCCTGGCCTGAACATGCTGCTCCGCGAGGAACTTTGCCAAGTCATCTTCGAGAGCATCGACGTCGATGACTCTGGCGACGTGAGCTTGGAAGAGTTCGTCCGTGTCTTTGGTCTCTTTCTTAACGAGACGGAGGAAGAGCGCCATCGACGCATTGACTTTCGACGACTTTTTGACGCCATGGATAGAAATGGTGACGGAAGCATCGACATGTTCGAGCTTCGACACGCGCTTCGTAATGACAAACGTATCATCGACATGCTCAAGTGCAGTCCAGTGCTCCGCGTGCTCCTTCGTGCATCCGCATACCATCGCATCAGCTCCATCTACTTGCAGTTTGACGTAGACAACTCGGGAACCTTGGAGTGGCCCGAGTTTCTTAAAGTTTGTCAGCTCACATTTCACAACGACGCCGGTGAGTAAGACAAGACATCTTCACAGACAAAAATGTCAATTTGTGGCCCGGATAGAGTAAATTTGCCCAACTCCTCAATATTATTGGATGAATCTACAAGGAGAAAAAGAAGCGTACAATTTGATGTGTTTATAGAGTTTTTGTCGAACATCCTTTCTACTCTTGCCTTCAAGAAAGCAAGATTGTTTTACACGCGCTGTTCCGAAACTACCAACACGTCTTCCCCCCTTGGCGTCTCCGGATCCGAATCAACCTCGGACACGGACGGGGGCGGCGACGCATGCAGCGCAGCGGCGCGCATCGTTTGTTTCTCGAGCTTGAAAGCCTTCTTTAAATGGTAGCCCAAAGCCATCGAACAAGCCGTACTGAAGAAGGTGGTACTCACGAAGAAAATGTACGTGCTGAGGTTGCTAAAGTTTTCGGTATTGAGACCAGACTCCGTAGCCTTTGCGAAGATCGCGTTTTTGATAAGCCCCATCAAAAAGGGCCCAAAACTCGTAATGGTGAAAGCGATGGAAAGATTCATGGAGTTGTCCGCAATGCCGCCGGGAAACGACGAGGTTGAGATGACCGCCAACGTGCTGACAATTCCTCCAAAGCCAAAACCGACAAGACTCGCCATGAGATAGGCCCCCGGTAGCGTCGGATATGCAGTGTAAACGACCATGCCAACAAAAAGCAGCAGATTCCACATCGTGTTGACGTGAGGCCAGTTTAGATGCGCGTAAATGAGCGTGGTCACAATTCGCGACATGATAATCCACACGAGAAAGGTAATGGAAAGGGAAAATGTCGTCGCATCTACTTCATCTTCGGGCACAAAGAGTGCAGCCGTGTTGCCGAGGCTGTTAAGCGCCACAGAGCCAATGCCATAGGCGAAAAACCCCGACACGCTCGTGAACCACACGACCGGGCTCGACCAGTAATCGATGCGTCGTGGACGCGGCGTGGCGACAACCTTGGGGGTCTCTTCTGGGCGCGGTGGAGGCAAGACCGAGCTTAGTTTTTCCGGTTCGTCTTCCGCGATTGAAGCACCGGTTGCTCCAACGCTGCTGCCAATGGATGTCATTTCCACAACCGTAGAAGCGTCATGCACAACCACGCCGGCGGTCGTAGGAGCGCGTACTGGGGCAGGGTCACTGCACTCCGGAGGCATCGTCACAAAGCGACCGCGCACCATGTACTTGATGCGAAAGAGGGCCGCGGCGGCATACATGACCGTCATGGTCACCAACGTGTTGACTAGAGAGATCTTGGACATGGCAGAGTAAAAGAGCACCACCCAAAGAAGACTACCGACGCCAAGGGCAAAAGCATTAAACGCCACGGCCTTGCGACGCAGTGCCTTGTCTCTGGCAAAGATGTAATTGGCAATCGTCATGCTCTGATAAAAAGAAACGCCGAGACCCGCGCTCCAAAGGGCGAAGCCGATGCAGAAAAGCGGCATCGACAACGGAACGTCGTTCTCGCTAGCGTGGGCAGCGGCGCCAATCATAATGCCGGAAGCAACAAGCGTCATGGCAGCGGAAATGGCGCTGGCAATGCGGTCCATCTGCGCGGGCGAATACCTGCCCAGGAGCCGCTTGTTCATGTAAAACCGGGCAAACGGGTACGACACGAGGCCATACCCGAGCTGCAGCATGAGGCCGGCGATGACGACGTTGTCGCTCGAGAGGCCCCGGGCCTTGAGCTTGACGCTCAACATCGGAAACGCATACACGACTCCATTGTACGCGCACGTCATCGTGCACGCACAGTACGCCGCGAGCGCGCGGACTTGCATGCCCGCAATCAGCGTCGGCCTTCCCTGCTCCGCGCCGCCCGTCGTTTCCGCCGCCATCGCCATCGTCTGCCGCTCCTCCGACGCCGCCGCGCTCTCCTCCTGCGCGGCGCCGGGGCCCGGTCCGGGGTCTCTGTTCGCGTGCAGCATGTCTGCGGCGGGGGGCTCGTGCGCGCCGGTCGCCAGGAGTTTCTGTTCTGCTTTGCTTTGCTGTGCACTGCTCTGCTTGCTCTCTGCTTTGCCCTGCTTTTGCTCTGCTCTGCTTTTGCTCTGCTCTTCCGGACCCGTCGCCTCGGGTCCAACCCGCGGAGCCGCCGGCGCCGGCTCGCGCGCCGTGCCGCGGCGGGGCCTGGCTTGTTACGGACGTCATGATGCTCGCCAACGCGGGGCCTGCTCGCTCGCTTCGAGCTGCGGTTGCTCGCTGCGCGGCGATGCTGCTCCTGGCTGCGTTATGATATCATCGCATAAGCTGCGTTCGCGGAATCGCGCGTCTTCGCCGCGTGAGAAGTCTGCCGTGAACCCTCACAGACGCGGGGTCGCGGGTGACCGACCGGCCGACCGACCGACCGACCGGCCGGCTGGCGGGGCGCTGCACGCTGACGGCTGCGGCGAAGCAGAGTGCGCGCAGGCCCGGTGCGGAGATGCGAGGGAGTGCGAGGCGATGTGGCCTTTCGATTGCGGAATCTCGGCTGAGCGAGCTAGAGTAGCAAGAGCGAAAGGAGGATGAAAGAAGTTCAAAGAAAAAGGCTTGATGAAAGGCTTACTTATTCATTTAGGTATTCTTTCTTTCTTTCTCTCCTTTGAGAATCAATCAAACAAACGAACGATCACTTACTGTTAGATCTGAGCAAGCTCGAGACCGCGAGCGCCCGTAACGGCGAGGCCCGAGGCACGATCGTGGTCGTCCTGCGCAGAGGTGGCGCGTAAAGCGGAGATCTCGAGAAGGTACTCCTTGCGAATCTCATAGCCCAACATGGATGCGCACACCGTGCTAAAGAAAGACCCTGCCAAAAAGTAAACAAAAGTATTGAGGTTCTCGAACCCAGCACCAAGACGAATGCGAGACTTTTCTTCAATCACCGTCTGCATATATCCAATGATAAAAGGACCAAGACTCATCATGGTGCAGGCAACAGCGATGTTTACGCTGTAATATTGTACAGAGCCTGGAAAGTTCGACGTCGCCACCACAGCAGGAACAGAACTAATGCCCCCGAATCCCAGACCGACAAGACATGACGAGGCATACGCCCCTGCCATCGTTGGACTCGCCGTGAAAATAAGAATGCCAACGAAGAGCACCACATTCCATACAGCAAGCACATAGGGCCAGTTCAAATGAGCATAGACAATTGTCGTCGCAAGTCGTGCGGCAAGCATCATGCACAACAGCGAAAGCGTGAGACTGAAGGTAAGCGCATCAATTTGGGATTCGCCCTCTACCAGCGAAGCAGCCAGCGATCCAATCGAAGACAGAAAGGTCGCGCCGACTCCAAAACCGAAAAATGTCGACACCGACATGAGCCAGACGATGCGGCTCTGCACATATGACCAGACTGTTGGCGCAGTCTCCACAATAACTGGTGCCGAGACCGGAATCATGTTTTCAGCCGAAGCGGGTGTGTTCACTACCTCGAATTGAGCATTAGTGCTGGGTTGATCGACCAACTCGCTCGAGTTGAGTCCCTCTACTTCAAACCCAGAGCCCCCAACCACCCCACCGTGACCCTCGTCATCGGTGGGCAAAAGCGCAGGAATCTCATTGAGGACTGGCACGGCTTCGAAGCGGCCTCGCTCCATATAGACAAGTCGAAAGCCCGTGAGCAGCACGTAGCTTGTGAGCAAAACAACCATGTTGTGAATGAGCGAGATCTTGTTGAGCGCAAACTGGTACAGCAAGGTGTATACGACCGAGCCAATGCCGAGGGAAAAGGTCATTGAGGCCACGCCCATGCGTCGCTGCGCCTTGTCGGCTACAAAGATAAAGTTCACGAGGCTAAGGCTATGGTATGCGGTAAGTCCAAGACCGCTGCCCCAAACCAAAAACAAAATGCTGAAAGCGGCGCCATTGACAGGTTCGCCTGCGGCTTGCGCACTCGCTAAAAGACCGATGAGCAACGCCAGAGAGCCGAGAACCAAACCGCACGCCAAAATGTTTGCGGCGCGATCAACTCCTGCGAGGCTCAATCGCGTGTACGTTCGAGCGTAAAAGGCGGCAAAGAGAATCGATGACAGACCATATCCTAGCTGGATGAGCACGCCAGTAATAACAATCTGCGAATTGTCCAAGCCTGCCGCGAGCAGCTTCGTGCTGAGTACAGGAAAGGCGTAGATTGTCCCGTTCGCGAACATGGAGAGCGCACACGCCAGGTAGCATGCTCGGGATTCGAGCCAGCCACGCTGCTGCTCGCTTGACTGCATCATACCGGACGCCTTTTTTCAAAGAACGGCGGGGGGAGTTCTGACAAGGTCAGCGAGAGGCGTAGGCGTCTGATTGAGGATCCAAAGGATGCCCAGGCCCTGTCCAGGCCTCGTTGACGGTTTGCGAAATGCGTGTTGCCTTGTCCTCGCAAGTTTATGGAAGATGACTCACTTGCACACATCCCCAACAGCAGTGTTCCGGCAACATGCCCGGGCTTCGCATCGGTTTCACCTACGGTTACTCGTCACGCGGCAGGAGCGCGGGTTGCGCAGAAAAAGTTCTCATCTGCGTATACACCAACTTGAAGACTCTTCGTGATGATGATCATACGAACAGGCAACCAGGCAGTTAGTCCTAGACCAAGCACTATACTCAGGCGACCATCCGGCCTTGTATCTTCTTTCAGTTAGACGGCAGCGAGATTGACGCGACATCGCGGGCAGAAAGAGGAGGAATTAAAGAGTATAAAAAGTTCACATGGTTCAAATCAGATTTGAGCAATCTCGAGAGAGCGCGGATTCGATCGCGTCTGCATCTCCAGGACCTCGTTGTCGTGCGTGGGGTCAGCGCGCAAGACCGACGTCTCTAACAGATAATCCTTGCGGATCTCGTAGCCTAGCATGACGGCGCATAATGTACTAAAGAATGAGCCGACTAAAAAGTAAATAAAGGTGTTGAGGTTCTCGAACCCAGAGCCAAGACGAATTCTGGACTTTTCTTCAATCACGGTCTGCATGTAGCCAATGATGAAGGGCCCAAGACTCATCAAGATAGCTGTCACTGCAACATTAACACTGTAGTACTGTGCCGACCCAGGAAAATTCGAGGTCGCCACGACTGCAGGCACAGAGCTGATGCCTCCAAATCCCAAACCGACAAGGCATGCCGAGGCATATGCCCCTGCCATGGTCGGGCTCGCGGTGAATATGAGGATACCAACAAAGAGCGCCACGTTCCACACGGCCAGAACATAGGGCCAGTTAAGGTGCGCATATACAATAGTGGTTGCAAGTCGCGCAACAAGCATCATACACAAGAGCGAGAGCGTCAAGCTAAACGTAAGCGCGTCAATCTCCGCCTCCGACTCTTCGAGAGAAGCGGCGAGCGATCCGACCGAGGACAGGAAAGTCGCGCCAACGCCAAAACCAAAGAATGTCGAGACAGAGAGAAGCCACACGATTCGACTCTGCAGATACGACCACACGGTTGGCGCTGCCTCGGCGACAATTTGGCCCGAGGCAGGGGGACTCGCCGTCGAATGTAGCAGATCATCACCATGAGCACCTTGATGATGGCTCTCTGCGCTGTTAGAGCCGAGATCTCCCAATTCAAGCGTCGTGGTGCTTTCTGCAGAGCCACGGCCCTCCTCGTCAGCGGGCACAAGAGCGGGAAGCTCGTTGAGGACCGGCACGGCTTCGAAGCGGCCACGCTCCATGTAGACAAGTCGAAAGCCCGTGAGCAGCACGTAGCTTGTGAGCAGAACAACCATGTTGTGGATGAGCGAGATCTTGTTGAGCGCAAACTGGTACAACAAGGTGTACACAACCGAGCCGATGCCGAGCGAAAAGGTCATGGACGCAATAGCCATGCGTCGTTGCGCCTTGTTGGCAACAAAGATAAAGTTCACAAGGCTCAGGCTATGGAATGCGGATAGCCCGAGACCACTTCCCCACACCAAGAACAGAAAGCTGAGTGCGGCTCCATTGACGGGCTCACCCACGGCTTCCGCGTTGGCCAAAAGGCCGATGAGCAATGCCAAAGATCCGAGGACCAAGCTGCACGCAAAGATGTTCGCAGCGCGGTCTACGCCTGCGAGGCTCAAGCGCGTGTACGTTCGTGCGTAAAAGGCCGCAAAGAGGATCGATGATAGACCGTACCCCATCTGAATGATGACGCCTGTAATGACAATCTGAGAAGTATCGAGCCCAGCGGCCAAGAGCTTGGTGCTAAATACGGGAAAGGCGTTCATAGTCCCATTCGCAAACATGGAGAGCGCGCACGCCAGATAGCACGCGCGCGACTCGAGCCATCCGCGCTGCTGGCTACTTGTCTGGCTCATTTTGATCCAACAAATGCTCTCCCCTTGACCACCGTCGCGTCTGCCGCCGGCCGCTACCGCCGCCACTCTAGATCTGGATGATCAACTCCTCTCACACAGGGTCGCTCGCTTGCTTGCGCGCTCGGGATCGTGAGTCCAGATCGGTGGGTCAGTCGGTCGGGCTGCCTCGATGAATCCGGATTGCTGCCGCCGCCTGCGCCCTTGCTCGTCCATTTGCATTTGCGTCCGCGCGTCTGTCCTTTCGCGCGGCCGCAGCCCCGCCGCCCGCGGATGATAACTTTAGAGACTTTTTGTTCGGACGCCAAGCTTGCGGCACAAGAAAAGTCTTGCTGCTGCTCGTTCCGGCAACAGGCTGCTGCTGTTCAAGTTGTGCAGTATCCATGTTGTTACGCAGGCTTCCGACCATGGAATGGATCGCGAATGACCAATGAGAGAATCGACGAAGCACCGTGATCGATGAAATCAATGAAACGTATTAACATAACAGCCAGAGTGCTACGCATGGAAACTCTCATTGGAGCGCCCCGCACCCCGACCCCACCCGTGGGCTAAGCCCGCTCGACTCGATTAACGTGCCGCCGGTGGGTGACTGACAGGCGCCTCAACGGACGCGTGCGTCCCAAGGGCAGGCGGCCCCGGGGCGCTCGCTGCTGACCTCGTGATGGTGGCTACAGGCTGCCATGGCCACTGCCACAGAAATGGTCTCGAGGAAAGCTCGGCGCGGGTGAGCAAGATTAGGAAGAATGGTGGGTGGTCATCTTTCGGTTCAGAGCCTAGCTAGGCCTACTAGTACTAGAGGGTAAAACAAGATAGCCTACATAAACTCCTCAACTACAAATGATCAGAGGTCGGTTCTCGAGAGGGTGTGGGAACAGTCGTTGCGTCAGAATTAGAAGCAGAGTTCTCCTTGCGGATCTCGTTGCCTAACATGCAGGCGCAAAAAGCACTGACGAAGGAGCATGCCAAAAAGTAGACAAAGGTGTTGGCGTTCTCGAAGTCGGCGCCAAGACGAATGCGGGGTTCCTCCTCCAGTACAGTCTGCACGTACCCGATGATAAAGGGTCCGACGCTCATCAAGATGCTAGCGACTGCAACATTAACGCTATAATATTGCACAGAGCCGGGAAAATTTGATGTCGCCACCACGGGCGGCACAGAACTAATGCCTCCAAAGCCCAGGCCAACTAGACATGCCGAGGCGTAAGCTCCTGCAAGCGTCGGGCTTGCCGTGAAGACAAGATTGCCAACGAATTGCGACACAGTCCAAACGGCCAACATGTACGGCCAATTTGCATGCGCATAAACAAAGGTGGTGACGAGGCGGCCGACGAGGACCAGGCACAGGAGCGCAAGCGTGAGTCGGAATGTAAGAGCATCGATTTCTGCTTCGCCATCCACCAGTGAAGCAGCCAGCGAGCCCACTGACGACAGATAAGTGCCTCCAACGCCAAAACCAAAAAATGATGCAATCGACAGGTACCACACGATGCGACTTCTCATATAAGACCACATTGTCGGCGCGGTTTCGGCCGATTCAACGGGAATCGAAACCGGCACAGCCGTCATGGCCGTGTGAGCATCGACTTCTCGAGGCCCATTGGAAAGCTTCTCATCTGTCTCGTGCGTCTGCGTCTCCTTGGATACAGCTACAACACTTCCATGACTTGCTCCATCGGAACCAACAGGCTGGAAATGACCTCGCTGCATAAAGATGAGGCGAAAAGCGGTGATCACCCCATAGGTGACCAGCAATACAGTGATGTTGTCGACGAGTGAAATGTAGTTGAGCACAAACTGGTAAAGCAAGGTGTACACGACCGAGCCAATGCCGAGCGAGGCTGTCATTGACGCGACACCAACACGTCGCTGCGCCTTGTTGGCGGCAAAAATAAAGTTTACCAAACTGAGACTGTGAAATGCAGTGAGGCCGAGACCTGTGCCCCATATCATAAACAGGAGACTCACGATGGGGCCGCTTACGGGCTCGCCCGTTGCTTCGGCATGCGTCAAGAGACCGGAAAGAATGGCCAGCGAGATGAGGACCAAACTGCACGCCAGAATGTTGGAGGCGCGATCCACTCCAGCGAGGCTCAAGCGTTTGTACGTCCGTGAATAAAATGCGGCAAAGAGGATCGACGATAGACCGTATCCCATTTGGATGAGAACACCCGTAATGACAATCTGAGAAGTATCGAGTCCAGCGGCCAAGAGCTTGGTGCTGAGTACGGGATAGGCAAAATTAGTCCCATTCGCGAACATGGCCAGCGCACATGTCAGGTAGCATGCCCATAACCCCAGAGGGTGCTTCTCCATCGTCCTCTTACTGTCAGCCGCCAGCAAAGCTGGTCTATACAGCCTTTCACAAACACGAAGTAGGCCTAGCCACACCCAGAACTACTCGCAACCGACCGGCATGCACGGTGGCCCGCCCGTCAGAAGAGGAGTACGCGGCCTCGACCTTGGCAGCGCCGCCCGCTTCTCTTCTTCGGGCGCAGCGGCGGCCTCGATCGGGTTATGGATGGCAAAGCACGGACGCTTTGGCATGCAAAGGTTTCCTTTTGGTGCTCGTCGCTGATGGACTTCCCACCGCAGCCGACAGCGACTACAACTTGCGCGCGCGCACACACTAGGTTGAGGGGTCCCCATGCATACCCATGGTGTGCACCGGTTTCGCTGGCCGGCGCTCGCTGCGAGTGGTCCCGCCTTATTGACATTAAAGGTTAAAGGTATGTAAGTTGGGCAGTGGCAGCCGCAGGCATCTCGCAGACGTGGTTAAACCGGCTGGCGGGTCAAGAACATCGTACGTAGAAGCTTTTGCTCGTGGGGTTCTGGGGATATACGAAATATACCTTCCTTCCCCTGCTGGCTGCACTGCATGCACCTGGCTGATGAGCTGGAGCTAGCGAAGAAGGTGAATGCGAAATGGCCTCACATGTCACGGCAATGTGGCAATCGCGATGACGTGTGAACCGAGCGCGGGCGGTACGTGTTCCAGACCTACTTTACAGTATACTTTCACTCTTGCAATGAATGCTGGCCAGCCCCCATCGATGGCGACAGCGCGAGCGAGCGAGCGGCCGGGCTGTCCGTGCCTCGCACACCTCTTTCCTCGTTCGATGCTCTTTTGAGAAGCCTTGCTTTGCTCTTTGCTTTGCTTTCCTTCCACGCTTGATTTGTTTCGTCCAGGCCCTGCGGCATGAATAAGGTGGCCGCGCTAGGCCACGATGCTCGTCAACTCCGATCGCGAGAAGGACTTTCCTTCTTTCTTTCTTTCATTCTTTCTTTCTCCTTTCTTTCTTTCTCCTTTCGCCCCCTCTGTGAGTTGCTACCCTACCCTGGTACTACGTATACAAGTATATATATAGTGGTCAAGGCTGCGCCTGCTGGGCCAGACATCGTCGACCCGGCCGGAACAGCAGAGCCGCAAAGCAACTCGGAGCGAGCGAGGATAGCTTGGCTTGCTTGTACCTTGCTTGGCCTGCGCGCGAGCAGGAGCAGGAGCAGGAGCTGCGGAAGAGGCTGGCCGGCCGGCGCGAGAGGCCGGGTGCGTGAAGGAAGAGGACGAGGAGGCGCGCAGCAGAGCAAAGCAAGATGGCTTCGCAGGACGCCGTGCGCGACGAGGATATTGGGCCGTGCCTGCACACGCTCTTTCGCGAGAGCGCGGCCAAGTACGCCGACCGCGTGGCTGTGCAGAGCGCGAAGAAGAAGATCACGTACAAGGAGCTCGATGAAGCGACCGACCGCCTCGCGAGCATGCTCGTGCAGGCTGGCGTCAAGAAGGACTCGTGCGTGGGCATCCTCATGGAGCGCTGCAACGAGTACGCACTTGCCTACATTGCCATCCTCAAGGCCGGGGGCGCCTACATGCCCATCGACCCAGGATACCCGCAGGGCATGCTCGAGGATGTCCTCACGGACGCCACACCGACCGTCGTCCTCTGCAAGCGCAACTTCGTGGCGCGCATGCCGGAATCGCAAACCGTGATCCTCCTCGAGCCCGAATGGGAACAGTGTCTTGACGACCTCACGCCCGAGGGTCAAGCTGCTCTTGACAATGTCGACAAAACCGATCTGGACGCCCTCGCTTACGTCGTGTACTCGAGCGGTACCACCGGCAAGCCCAAGGGCATTGCCTGCCCGCACCGCGGCGCTGTCTTCTCCTACAAATGGCGCTTCGAGAACATTCCCTACAACGAGTCCAAGGGACCTGAAGTCGAAGCGTGCAACGTCTTTTTTGTCTGGGAAATGATGCGCCCTCTGCTGCGCGGCCAGACACTCCTCGTCATTCCGGATGACGTTATTTACGATCCGCCCGCCCTTACGGCCTTCCTGCAGACGAACGGTGTCACGCGCATGCTCTTTACCCCGAGTCTGCTCGAAGCTGTCCTCGACTGCAAGTCCATCGAGCCCAAGGAGCTCTTTGGTCGCATGCGCTCGATGACGACCATTATTCTCTGTGGCGAGGTCGTCACGGTGGCGCTCCAGGAGCGCGTCAAGGCCAATATGCCCTGGGCCGCGCTTTGGAACCTGTACAGCGTGAGTGAGTGCCATGACGTCGCAGCGCTCGATCTTGCGGGCGGCGAGTACGGCTCACGCAAGTATTGCCCCGTCGGCAAGCTCTTTGACGGTGTCGAGGCCCACGTCATGGACGAGTCACTCGCGCCGTGCCCTTTGGGCGAGGTTGGCGAGCTTTACGTGGCAGGCCCCACTCTGGCGCGCGGATACCTGAACCGCGATGAGCTCAACCGGCAGCGCTTCCCCGTCGTTGACGGCAAGCGCCTGTACAAGACCGGAGACCGCGCGCGCGTGCTCCCGAACCGCGAGCTAGAGATTCTCGGCCGTTGCGACTCCATGGTCAAGGTTCGCGGCTACTCTGTCGAATTGCGTGCCATCGAAGCCGCCATTATGACCCTCGACACGCTCGTGAGCTCGTGCGTCGTCGTTGTGCAGGGAGAGGAGGGTGAGGACAAGTTTGTCATTGCTTACGTCGTCCTCCGAACCACCGCCGAGGCGACCTGCCGTAATGTCCGCCTCGCGCTCAAGGCCAAGCTTCCGCACTACATGGTCCCCGCCTTTGTCATCGACCTCGAAGAGCTTCCGACGCACGAGGTTAGTGGCAAGCTCGACAAGAAGAGCCTTCCGCCCGTGGATCTCGCCACGGGCCAGCTCGCTGGCCGCAACCGCAGCATGAGCACCGAGAACGACGTCACGCTCCCGCGGTCCACGCTCGAATTTGAGCTGCACAAAATTTGGTGCAATGTCATGAACATGCGTCAGATCGACATTGTCTTTGACTCCTTCTTTGACATTGGCGGCCACTCGCTCTTGGCAGCGCGCCTCGTGCAGCAAATCAAGTCCGACCTCGGCCACGATGTCGGCGTCGTCGAGCTCTTTGCCAACTCGACCATCGAGGCGCTTGCCGAATTCATTGAGCGCAAGCCCTCGCTCGAGCACGCCGGCTCGTCGGGTTCGGTTGTCAGCGCCGTCACGCCCAAGCACAAGAAGCTCGACCTTAACGCAGAAGTCGACGTCTTCGACGCCAGCAAGGCCATCAACGATATTGCCATGCGCGCCTTTTGGCGCTCGACCCACTTTGCCCAGGTCCGCGCTCGCGCCGTCCTGGTCACGGGTGTAACGGGCTTTCTCGGCAGCTTTATCCTTGCCGAGCTGCTCCGCAACGACGACATCGACGTCGTATACTGCGTTGTGCGCGCGGCGACTCCAAAGGAAGGCGCGGAACGAGTCATCAAGACGCTCAAGGACCGCGACATGTGGAACCCGGAGGACCGGGACCGCATCCAGGTATTTGCCGGTGACGCCTCGCTGCATCACATGGGGCTTGATGACGACGACTATGCCGTACTCAGCACTGGAGTCGACGTTGTCGTCCATTGCGCTGCCATTGTTAACCTCGTCTACCCGTACGAGGGTCTGCGCGCGGCCAACGTCATTGGCACACGCAACGTCATCGAGTTCGCGCTGCATGGCAAGGTCAAGAAGCTCGCGTACATCTCCACGGATGGTGTCTTTCCTGATGGCATGAAGAACTGCAAGGAAGATGCCGACCTTGACTCGTTTACCGAGAAGCTTGGCAATGGGTACGCGCAAAGCAAGTGGGTCGCAGAGAAGCTTGTTCGCCGTGCCATGGACCGTGGTCTTCCCGCCATCGTTTTCCGTCCGGGTAACCTCGGTGGCGTCGGATCGGTGTGGAACCCCTCGGATCTCAACTTTCTTGTGCTTACGGGCTGCATCGAGGTCGGAGCCACCCCCAACGTGCCTGGTTGGTGCATGGAGATGACCCCGGTCGACTTTGCGTCGCAGGCGATTGTCAAGATCATTCAGGACAAGGAGTCCCTCGGCGAGACCTTTCACGTGACGAACTTTGGCAACTGTCTCGAGGCCAATGCTTACTTTGACGCTCTGCGTAACGTGGGCTACGGCCTTGAGTCCTGCTCTCTCGAGTCGTGGCGTGCCAAGGTGCTCCGTTCCTCAAGCCCGACCACGGAGAAGCTTCGCAACGCTCTGCTCGGTGGCGCCGCCGACACGGAAGCCTCGCTCGCCGATCTTGCGACATTTGACAACAGCAACTTTGCCAAGTACTGCAAGCAATACGGCATGGTGATTCCCAAGATTACGACGACTCTCATGCATGAGTATGTGGAGGCGTGGCAAAAGGCTGGCCTCGTGTCCGAGCCTGAAACCTTTTACGGCCGCCCACTCACGGGCAAGGTCGCCGTGATCACTGGCGCTTCGTCGGGTATCGGGGCTGCCATCGCGCGTGCCCTCAGCAAGGCAGGCGCCAAGGTCGGGATTGGTGGTCGTCGCCTCGAGCGCCTGCAGGCTCTCGCGGACGAGATGAAGGCGAGCTCTGGCGGCCAAGTGTTTCCCTTCCAGGTCGACGTTACGAACCGCGAACAGGTTGGCAGCTTTTTCAAGGCATGTGAGGCCGAGCTCGGCCCCGCAGACATCTTTGTCAACAACGCCGGCGTCATGCACTACACACGCATCGAGCATCTCAAGGAGGATCAGTGGCACAAGGAAGTTGACGTCAACTGTAAGGGTCTTCTCAACTGCACCGCCGCAGCGCTCCCTTCCATGTTGGCTCGCGGCAAGGGGCACATTGTGGCCACCTCTTCGGACGCCGGCCGCAAGGTCTTTCCGGGCCTCGGTGTCTACTCTGCGTCGAAGATGTTTGTCGAGGGATTTTGCCAGGCGCTCCGTCTCGAGAATTGCGACAAGGGCATCAAGGTGACGACGATTCAGCCTGGCGACTGTAGGACGGAGCTGCCTGCGCTCACTACCGACGAGACTGCTCGTTCCGAGTTTGCGCAGAGCTCGCAGGACCGGGATGTCTGGCTTGATCCCGAGGATGTGGCGCGCGCTGTGGTCTTCGCGGTGTCCTCCCCTGCGCACGTTGGCATCAACGAGGTTCTCATTGAGCCGCGCGGTGCCCCGGCATAATAAAACTCTTCACAGAATACATTAAGCTATCGGTCGGTTTGTCCCTATCCTGTGGAAGAGAGAGAGAGAGAGAGAGAGAGAGGGAGAAAAGAAGAAAGAACTAAAACAAGAAAAAGAGAAGACATAGCAGTAGAACGCGCGCAAATGCGCAATTGAGCAAATCATCTTTATCGAAATAAACCGTGATTCGCAGTCAATTAGAGAATGGGCTTGCGTTCCGGTCGTACATACTTTGAGAGTCTGGCAGCCAACCACACTTGCTTTGTTTGAAAAGACGCATGGAGATTACTTGAGTTGGTGAGGTAGACTGGCATACACAAAGCGGGAGAAAGAGAGAGAGACGGGCAGTGTGCGCTTGGGCCCCAAAAGTCGGGCGCGTTGCATTCCGACTTGCATACACGATGCTGGCCAAAGCGTCGTTGGCATGGTTGACAACTGCTTCAGCCAACGAGTTCTTTCTGCTTTTCGGTTCGGAAATTTAATCCTGATCTTGTGCTGTAATTGTTGTTGTTGTTGTTGTTGTGGTGGTGGTGGTAGTGGTAAACTTTGTCTTGGCTTCATTTGTTTTCTTCTTCTTCTTCTTCTTCTTCTTCCTTTTTACTCGGAAACCTCGGCGTCGCTCATCACAGGACCAAACTCGCGCTCATATGCCTCGCGCTCCTCCTTAGCAAGCGCAGGGTTTACAAGACCGGTTGACGGGTCCGTGCCAATAGGTCGGCGGAAGAGAAGAATGTGCTGCTCAGGCTTATGGATCGCATAGTGCTTCCAGCCACGCTACGCATGTACCATGAATGGCCCAGCAAGGCGATTTCGTGGAACGCTGTTAGCCCTCGATGGGCCGATGGGTTTATTATTCACTCCTGGCATCTTCGATAACTTACGCTCTGCTGAATGTGGTATCCACGCCATTCGTGCTCCTCCAAGAGACGGTCCTTGGGGAAATGCTTGGCGATCTCCTTGGGGCAGATTACATGTCTGTAGCTGTCTGTGTACATCCCAGCAGCTCACGTTCGCTCCTGTCGTCAGTTTCTCAAGGTTTCTCTACGTGCATAGGCAAAGAACATAAGAAACGTACAGATACCATCGGTGTACCGGTCGCTGTACTCGATGCGCGAGGCCACGTCGTGGGGCATCTTTCCGATTCTGTGATGTGCTGTGTTGTGCTGTGTTGTGCTGTGCTGTGACGCGATGTGACGGACGGCGGCAGTTAGCAGCCCTTTTGGCGTCTGCGACTTTGTCTCATTTCTCCGTCAGTTTCCCGCCAACTACCTCGCTCGCCGGCGCGACGCGTCTCCCCAGCACGCCCATTCTCCCGTCCCGCTCTCCTCCTCGCCGCGCACGTGCGCTGCGCGCTCACCAGCGCTGCGCCGCGGCTGCCGTGGCTGCCGCGCTCGCCGCGTGCGTTTCGCCAATGTCGGCCATTCTCCTCTCCGGCCATGGTCCCGAGACCCGCTGCCGGGCGCGCGCGGGGGGCGCGGGCGGCGCGGGGGCGTCTGCGCCGCGCCGCGCCGCGCTCTCTCTCGCGCGCGCGCCGCTGGATCACTCGCTCACTCACTCGCTCGCGCGGTCGTCGTCGCTCTCGTTGCGGGTCTGCTATGCTGTTCTGCTTGCTCTCTCTCGCAGTTATTTACTATGGACGTGCTCGTGGCGATCGCGCCATGCCCGATACCGACGCGCCAAAACCCGCACAGCCTCGGCTCCAGCGCGGGGAAACTCGCGAAACCCGGCCCTGCGGACGGACGTGCGCGCAGGCGGGCAGCGGCGGCGCTCTCTCGCGCGTACTGCTCCCGGGCTCGGCGTCCCAGAGGCGGCGCCCGTTTCGAGGGAGGTTTCGAAGGATGCGCGGCGTCCTGTACGCAGGGCCCACCTGGGGGAGAAAGCGGGGAAGAGGCAGGGAGGATCCGGGTCTGGTGAGGGGAGCACGGGACTTTTGGGCGTGCGTTTGGGAGGCTTAACGTAGGTTCGAGTGAGGGTATGGGCGGGGAGGACGGCTTTGGACGGGAGGAAATGGCCGTGCGTTGCTGCGCTGCGTTGCTCATAAGAATGATTGCTTTAGGTTTGAGGAGCTGGTCGTTTCGTTTTGCCGTGCATCATCCCATGTTTCTCTAAAAGTCTCAAACGTCCTTCCTTCGCAACTTAATTATATCGCAACCGCTTCACGCTGCTGCTGACAATCTTGTTCATGAAAACTCAAAACTCAAAACACGGCCTTCAAGATTCCCAAATCCCCCCAAAATAACTTGTTCGCTCACTCACTTCCGGCATCGATCCCCAGGTAGATAGACCTCTCTACTTGCAAGCCTCGACCTCCATCTCCTAACTCACCGACCTCTCGTCGCCACAATCGCAGATAAAGATGCAGATGCAGCTGCAGATGCATTCGAGCAAGCGAAGCGGCCATGCATCCCTGCAGAAACTCCATGTACACCTCCCTCCCCGGCCCTCGTCATCCACCGCCAGCTCGCTTCTCGTTCGTCCTCCATCTCCGGCGAGAGGCGAAGCGGCCTATCCCCGCGCGGCGACGCGTCCGCGCCCCCTTGGGCCTCTTTCGCGCCGCGCTGCGCGACCATAAAAGAAACAACTCCAAGCGCGCAGCGCAGCGCATCGCGAGCGCGAGGACTTGGCGTACGCGAGCGAGGCCGGCGAGGGCGGCGTACGCGAGCGGGCGCGGGCCCGGCAGCGAGGATGCTCGCCGCGTCGCGAGCGCGCGCGGCACTGGCGCCTGCGGCGGCGGCGGTGCAGCAGCAGCAGCAGCAGGGCTTGCGGATGGCGGCGCCGCGGCTGCAGGCCGTGCGCCACTTCGCGATGGCGGGCACCGTGAAGCGGCACGTCAAGACGCGCATGAAGCGCGAGGGACAGGTGATCGGCGACGTCTCCGGCGCGCCCACCGTCTCGCGGGAAGAGGACATCTTTGACGCGCAAAAGGCGCTCTTCGGGTACCGCGAGCCGTACTCGGGCGCGAATATGGACAGGAAGGAGGAGCGCTGGGTCAAGCGCGTGGAGGCGCACCGCGTCTGGTACCCACCCACGCTGGAGGAATTCAAGCAGTCTGTACGCTTTGATCTCAAGCGCCAGCGCGCGAAGCTCCGCGAAGTTGAGGGCTCCGAGGAGGACCTCGCCGCCATCAATGAGCTTCTTGCCGTCTTCCGATGGACCCCGGCGCAGATCCAGAGGAGACACCGACTCACCGTGCTCAAGCGCCGCGGTAAGGGCCCTCCCAAAAAGGGCCAGGGCAAGCGCAAATAATCGTAATTACAATATAAAAAAAAAAATGAAGCAAAACCTGAAAAAACAAACAGAAAGACATTGATACAGAATTTCAGTAACGAATGCGCTACCTTTGCTCCCATATTTGGATGGTTCTTCTTCTTCTTCTTCTTCTTCATCTACTTCATGCTTCATGCTTCTTCCCCTGTTATTTGCGTTCATCGACGACACGCTTTCATCATTTTATATAATATCTGGATTAAACCTGCTCCTCGACTGCGTAGTGTTGCCAGATCTCATCGTGTTCTAGCATGTTCCGCACGCCCGGATGCGCCGTCTTCTGCAGCGCGTCGACTACAGCGTCAGCATGTCCCTGAAGTGCGCCACGGTCTGGCTCGATGAGATCGAGGAGCTTGCGCACAGGCTCCTCGCGAAGTAAATGCGGTCCCATCGCGTCAAAGAGATCCAAAATACGCGACGAGCGTTCCTCCCCCCTCGCCTGCTCATTCTCTTGCCCCTCCTGCTGACCCCCGGCAGGATCAAGATGACGAGCTTCTTCAACCAACAGTTCCGCCAGCGTTACATCAAGCATTGTGTTGGCGGCCAAATGCTCCGCCCAACCATCAAAGTCCGCGAGCGCAAGCAGAACATCAAGATAGTCATCAATGGCCGCTGCGCCTTCGCTGCCATTGCCAGCACGTTCCAGACCATCCACGAGACGTGGACCATGGCCTGCCGTCGAGAGCGCCATGGCCTCGTCGGGACACCGTTTCAGCATGACAATGAGAGCGCGTGCGAGCAAATTCCGCCGTGCAGCTTCGTCTGGCGCTCCATCTGTACTGGTAGGCGGCGAAGGCGAAGGCGTTCTTGCCGAGGACGATGGCACTGGAGGAGGTGGACGCGCTGCCTTGAGACCCCCATCTTCAGCAGTCTGCGAAGGCTTTCTGCTGCGGGAAGGAATGGGCGGCGGCGCGCCCTTGCCTGTCAGAGCACCGCCACGGCCCGAAGGACGCCGCTGCGGTCGCGGCGGCGGCGCACCTCCCGCTTGCGAGCTGGTCGCTCGAGCTCGTGGATTGGCCAGCTGTGCAAATGCCTCGAGCAAGCTGCGCAAAAACGCCGCCTCGTCCTCCAAGCGCACTTCGCCATGCTCGTACTCCTCCAAAAAGGGGCGCACAAACACTCCTCCAACGTACAGCTCGCGCGCGACTTCGGGATACTCCACACGCACCACGGGCGCTTCGTGCGGCACATGCACCGCCTCGTAGAGGCGCTGGAGCGCGTCTGCCGACCAAATAAGCTCTGGCTCCTCGACCTTTTCCTGCTGTAGCGTTCTGCGCAAGGTACCCTTGCGTAAACTTCGAATGACGCCCACAGGAAGACAAAGCGACAGCAAGTTGTCGGGACATTTTTGCAAAACCCGCATCGCGAGCTCAGTGCGCGCCGGAGACGCTTGCGACGCTTCCTTGCCGGGATCCTCGACCACAATGGCGAGCAAGTCTCGAACGTCCTCTGCAGTGCCTTGAAAGGGCAGCACTGCCAGCAGCCGTAGGTCAAGCTCCGTTGCGTCCACGGTACAACGAGGCACACGGTCTGCGTCGCGCAGTGCGCTTCCCACGGCATCGCAGAGCGAATGTTGTCGCTCGCAAAAGGCCTCCAGCACAGCGACTGCATCCGCACGTAGGTCCGAATTGTCTAGGTTGGCAATGAGACACGGGATGACTGGCGGCTGCGCGAGGATGAGCGCGTTTGCAATAGCGCCAAGCGTTGCCTGGTCCGCGGCGCGCATCATCCCTGCAAGAGCAACAAGATTTTCCTTGTCTGGATCAGACTCGTGCACGCGCAAGAGCGCAAGCGCTGTGCCCGCCGGGCTCTCGAGCTCTCGCAGCGCCGCTTCCTTATTCTCGCACTCCGCAAAAAGTCGTACATAGAGACCTGCAACGCAGCGTTCTGCAACTTCAAGCTCCGGGAGCGACTCCGGGTCGGGCTTTGAGACAAGAAACGCTAACAACTGCTCTCGCATCGCAGCGTCCCAAACCACTGTTGGCGTCGCAACAGAGTCAGCGTTCAGTGTGGCCAAAAGCTTACTTGGATTCGGTTCCCGCAGTAAGCGCGCTACAGGAACGGTTAGCGCAGCTTGAAGAGCATCAACGACGGCCTCGTTCCGGGGCGATGCTAACTCTCGTGAAGCGAGCATACCCCCGAGACGAGCGAGCGCGCGGGCAGCGTGTTTCGCCGAAACTGCTGCCTCTGCTGCGTCAAAGAGAAGCGGCATGATTACCCACACAAATCCACGCGAATACATGTCTTGTTGTACGCTTTCGTCATCGGCAAGTCGAGCGACAACTTGAAGCGCGCTCTGCACCGTTGCAGGCGAAGCGGCCCCGTGGGCTTCGCTAAGCACATGAAGCAGCTGCTTCAGAAGCTTGTCCAGATTTGACGCTTCGCGCACGCGGGCCTTTGACTTTGCCAACGAGGCCCACAGAACGAGGCAACGCAGCCCCTCCGCGAGAGGTAGCTGCGTCTCCGGGTCAACCGTGTTCACCACAACCTCGACCGCCCCTCGCTCCGCAAGGTCGACAGCGTGCCGAGGCGAGGCGGCGCTCAAGGCGTGAGCGAGGCGCATCGCCGCCTGGCCCAGCTCCATTTCTTCGCTCCGCAACGTCTCCATGAGAAGGTCCAATGCTGGGTACGCGAGTCCGTGCAGCTCACTCTTGTACTGCTGGAAGAGAAGTGCTTGCGTCTGCAAGAGCAACTTGCTCGAAACACCCCCACCCGTCGAACGAGATGCCAGTGTTCGATACGCAGCTTGCAGGCGGGACAGCGTCTTGGCATCAAGATCCTCCTTTGCGGCCTGTGTGCGAAATGCAGCGTCAAGCGTCGCGCGATCCACCGGCTCAATCTTTGTTTCCGTGCTCGTCTCTGCAGCTTCCAGGCCAAGTGCTGCTCTTGCTTCTTGCTGTGGGACGCCGTTTACTTTGCGCCGATCCTCGTCAGTGCGCCACAATTCCAAAATGCCCTCGAGCAGCGAGACTGGGTTGTCAATGTCAAGCTCTCCCGGTGACATGGGCGCCAAGCGGTTCAAGTAGTACCCGTTGCAAAAGTACTCGTCTTCGAGGTCGTCAAAGATGACTGGGGGTGTAGGCCCGCCACGATTCTGCGTAAGATGTGTACGCACTTGTTCACGCATGGCCGAAGTCCAAATCACGTCTGCGCCGCTCACGTTGCTTCCCGTATAGACTTCGGCAAAGCGCTCCGGACCGTCGCGTTCGAGAACACATACAAGGCTTTCGGGAATAAAGTTGAGAAGTTGCGTCCGTTGGAAAGGCAGCAAAGCGTCTAAGAGACAGGCAACCTTGACAAGCGCGCTAGCGTCGTCAATGAGGAGAGCGGACTCGAGAAGCCCTGTCCTGTGCACGCGTCTGAGCACCTCACGATCAGCGCCAAAGCTAATGACCATGCACAAGAGATCAGCCACGGGGGCTGCCAGCGTTGGTGTTTCCATGGCGCGGCACAGCTCTGGCCACACGTCAGCACTACAGAGGAGTCGAATGGCACGAGGTGGAGGGCGCAAGAGCCTTCCATGAGCATCCGTGGTTGATTGCAAAGAGGCAAGCTCTTGCAAGAGGGCCAGGGCCGCCTCGGCAACCCGCATAGCGTCTTCTGCAATGGCCTCTTCTTGCTCCCCCTGGCCACTTGAAGTTGATTGGGAACCACTCGTTGCCACGACGGGAGAGATCGCGGCCACGAGCGAAGCGACTGTTGTCGGGTGGAGAATGAGACTCACAAGGTTCACCTTGGAAGAAGCGCACGCACGCACGACAGAGAGAAGTAATAGACGAATGGCGTTCGAAGTAACTCGATCGAGCCGATCCACCAGGTAAGTGACATCTGCAAACTCACCAATCACCGGCGCATGGCACCGATACACGAGCTCCATGGCACGCAGACTGTCTTCTGGAGATTCATTCTTGAGGAATTGATTGTAAAGGGCTCCAAAGACTTCCTTGGGTTCACGAAGCTGTCGCGCAGCCTCATCAGATGCGAGAAGCAGCCGTAAATATGCGGGCCCTGCCATGACCTCGTGCCGAAGCGACGCATAGTTTACCGCAAACTCCTCATAATTCCAGCTAAAGGACGACACGGCTCCTGGCGCAGAGACGAAAGAAAGCTCCTGGCGAAGCGCGTCTTGCAGCTCTGTGCGCGTCTCCTTATTCCAAATCAAATTAGGGGTTTCGTGCGTTTGCGCTGCAACGTGGAAAACGCCATCAAGAGGGTCCGCACGACGCATATGTGCTACGCCGCTGGCCATCTCTTTGGTGAGAGGGCGCCCGGGCATATGTCCACTGCGCAGCGTGTGAATCGCAAGATCGAGGCGCTTCTCGAGAGCAGTCCGACGAATCGCGGCCGCTGGTGGTGGCGCTAGGCTCTGTGCAAGGTCCCCGTCGACATCTACCGTCCGAGCAGTGGCATCGACGTGTGACTTCCCGGCAGATATGAGCCCTGCAGGAAGGGTGCGGCGCAGAAGCGCGCCTCCCTTTTTATTGCCAACCGTGAAATTATGCACCAAGCACTGGCTCGCAAAGTTACGCGCGTCAAGATCGCCAAAGATGGCCTCGTGGAGCTCGCGCAAGAGCGCGCCCGATCGCAGCGCCTCTTCTTGAATTGATTCAAGCAAGGAAGCCGTCCCTGGTTCTTCGAGCGCAACGCGGAGCAACAATGCAGCGCTTTCCAGCGTCTCGAGCGTCCGGAAGCGTAGACTATTGACGAGCTCGCCTCCAAGCCGCAATAATGTCTCGCGCATACGATGATAAATGTTTTCAGGGGTCGAGTCCCGGCCGGAAACAAGCGTCTGCTCAAAGACGCACGTGAGTCGTGCTGTGAGAAGCGCACTTCCCGCATGACGGCGCCAGACTGCGGCAAGGGCGTCGACGAGCTCGGGGGTCAAAAGAGCGACCTTGTTGTCGTTCTCTGCCGCCCGATCTCGAGCTTTGTCCCGTACACCGCGTCCCAGGAGCGCACTCAGAATTTCCAGACCCTTGTGAACAACAAGGTCGCTTGAGGCCTCAAGTGCGACCGTCAAGACCGAGGCGAGCTCAAAGGTCTGCGTCACTGACACATTGAAAAGGCCACTCAGGTCACGTCGATCGACCATGCGCAGAATCACCTCGAGCGCTTGCAAGGTGGCGCGCGGGTGAACCTTTTCGGGGTCGGCACGTACCAAAACAGCTGCAAGAGAGATAAAGGCAACTGCTCCAGCACCATGCAAGTCGCCATTCGAGGAAAGCTGCGCGAGTGAAGAGGCTTGCATCGGCCATGTGCTGTTCGCCGTAAAATCTGCGCAAGCTTGCAAAACGCGTTGCAGATGCATATTGTGCATTGGAGATCCCACCTCTTTGATGGGCTGTGATGTAACGAGAGAAGTAATGCGGCGAAAGTAAAGCACTTCGATGTCGCTTGGCGGAATAACGTTGCGAGGCGTTGTACGCAAGGCTGCACGGGGCTTGGTTGGCAAAAGCGAGATGCGCGACTTGCGTCGAGCGCATGCGTCGAGCAAGTGTGCTAGCAGCGCATCTCGCACGGAGCGTCGTTGCGATGCAGCAGCGGCCTCATCCTTGGCTTCGGGCTCATTTCCGGCCAAAGTCTGTTGTTCGACTTTTCCGTCCAACGTATACTCGAGGTCCTGGTCCTCGCTGTGCAAAAGAACTTCGAAATCGCCGTCAAAGTCAAAGGGGCGCACGAGCGCAAAAACTCGCGCAAGAGAGTGCACAGCCAGGACTTGGTGCGAGCTTTGATCCAGCTCCACGAGGTGACGCGTCGTGATTCGCAACAAGAGCGGTTTGCTTGCGCTCTGTTTTCCAGGTCCAACACGCCTATTTACGGCGAATTCGCACACTGTCTGCGCCGAAGCGGCGCTACGCTCATATGCGCGCGCCATGGCAGACCATCCCTCTTTTGTCAACGTTTGGTCGATGAAAGCGACAGAGATGGCGCTTGCACGCACACTTGCCGAGATTGATGCAATAATAGCATGGGTGTGCTGTCCCGTGGCAAAGGTTCGCGGACGTCTGTCCATGCCCGACAAAAATACAATGGCTTCGCCCTCGGCTCTTTGGATGCTTTCCATATCTACATAGCGGTATGCATGGAGAATTCTCGTGGCGTTCTCGTCGGCGACCTCGACCACACCGCTCTCGCCCGCAACCAGTAGACAAGGTCGCGACTTACCGGGCGATCTCCGTGATAATTTCTGGACCTTGTAAACATGTTGCCTCCCTGCCAGTTTTTTGGCATGTAATGTGCTCAGCAGTTCGCTACGGCAAGGACTCCAAAAAGTCATCGTGGACTTTCCGCTTCCGAACGAAAGGGCGCCGCCCTCGCCGCTAAGTACGAGCTGGAATCTGCCTGCTGAAGAAACTGTTGCTGGATCCTCGGCAGGGCTGTCATCTCGTTCGACGCTCGTCTGCGAGTTTGTTTTTGTGAGAAGTTTTGTCCTGCTGGCGTTGTACCGCTGAGCCATGCCGTGTTGGGCAGCCTGGGCTTCAGCGGCGGCATCGCCTTGATCGGGGAGGATAATTTCCTCGAGCTGATTGAAGCGCCAGCGGTTCGTGACTTGCGCAGATCCAGGGTCTATGTTCGCGAATCCATTGAGGCCCACCTCAAAGACGCGCAGGTACTCGCCGCGGAGCTTGTGCTGCTTGACCGAGACGTATCTATGCGTCACAGGTCCCGGGACGCCATCCTTGGACGCCATTCTGCCGTTGCTACTCCCGTCGACGCAGCAGGCGTCGTGCCGCTCGGCTGCTCCAGCTACCGCTCAAAGCAGTTTCTGCGCTGGCGCGTACGTCCTCGTGCGCGCAGAGCGGAACTGGAGCAGAGTCAAGCGACAAACTCGAGCAGAGTAGTGCAGATTGGAGTGGTGACCGACCGTCTGTCTGCTCGGCGTCGATGCCCCGAGTCGCAACAACGACTGCCCGCCGGTCCGTCGGTCGAAGAACCACACCTGGCCGGCCGCAGCTCTGCGGCTCGCAGGCTGTGCCCAGGCAAGTGGCGGGTCTCGCCGCCGTGTGGCCCCTCGAAAACGATCTGCTGCGCTAAAGAAGAAGAAGTCCCGGCCAATTTCGATCTTGCTTGCTTGCTTGCTTGCTTGCTTGGCAAGGCAAGGTAAAAAACAAGGGCCAAAAGATAAAGAAGAGAGGCAAGCATGAAACGAGAACAAGAACAGCCACCATTGCGAGACACGAGGCGAAGCAGTTCTTGACCGGCAATAATGTTACCGCAGCAGTGAGTCTCGCGCGCGTAGGGAACAACTGGCAAGGATGAAGGGAAAAGAACCGGAAAAAGCTTGGATGGAACGTGTCTCGCAAGTAGTCGGTCGAATTGTGTTTGACACAAGAACGATCTTTACTGAAAGAGAAGAAAGGTCGTAGCGAAGGAGTCAGCGTCGCGCGCGGGCAAAGAACGACGTGCAAAGAAGATCGCAATGACGATCCACGGTGCGTGCCTGTGGGCGAGAGAAGAAAATTGACTCGTCATTCACGAGGAGCCGACCGTGACACCCCACTTGCCGACGTTGCCAGCGCCGCGACGACCTCCGCCTCCACGACGGTTGCCATCGTCTTTGGCAGGCTTGTCGGCGTCGAGTTCCCGCTGATGAGCACGAAGGCAGTCCATACTGCAGTAGCGAAACTCGAGACGTGTAAATGGCTCACGTTTGGCACTATATGTCTTGCCACAAGGACCATCGCATGCCCAGCGAGGTCGCGGCTTGGGGGCTTCTGCGACAGGTGGTGCGTACCACAAGAGCGAGCGAAAAAGATTTTTACCCAGTATCCTCGTCACAGATTCCGTGGGCTGACCAGCTCGCGCGAGGACCTCGGCAAGACGTACGAGACCCATGGCGTAGCCATCACCACCCCATTTTTGCAAGTCGGTCTTGAAGCGTACGCCGGAGCAAACGCAGAGACGATCTGCAAAACCACATTTCGAGAGATGGACGAGCGTCGATGCGACGAGATGAGTTCCCATTGCTGCATTGGCTTCAATCGAGAGTTGCGCTGTTGGTGTGGCAAAAAGAGCAGAAGATACAGAATCGAGGACTTGAGACAACAGCTCGAGGCCAAGGTATGCGTGTGGGAGCGCGTCCAAAAGACCAGCAATAATGAGAGAGTTGGGAGCAGTCTCGCCAGAGTCGGCTTCCTGCTCAAAGAGGGCTAGCATGCGTGCACATCTCTCCAAAAGACTTGCAAACGCCGCGTGCGAGCCAACGAAGTTCTCACCATCGTTGCAAAGAGATGCAAGAGTCCGAGCAAGTCCCGAAATCCGAATCACGACAGGAGGACGGCCATTGCCATGGCGCTGCGCGATGAGCCTTTGAGCACGAGCAGCTGCGCAAACAACATCGTCGAGGTCTTGCTCATCCTCAATGTCGACTTCGCCGATGAATCCGCACCTCGGGTTTCGTGAGGGCGTTCCTTCGAGGTCTGCGATGAAGCGATCTCGCAGGATGGAAATACGATCTTCTCGCGAAGAGTTTCCAGAGGATGCGGGACTTCTTGAAGGGCGCGCCCACCCTGAACCAAGCACTATGAGAGCGCCACCCCGCGTCTCAAGACGCGTTGCCGCTTGCACAAGAGCTTCGCGGTCGGCATGCCTTTCTGCCGGAGAACCTTCGCAGATGAGAAGGTTTCGCCCCAGATTGCTGGATGTAAGGTCGGTAGCTGCTGCAAGCTCGTTCTCTGCCTCGTCGACCGTCTCACAGAGCGTCCAGTTCCTCGCCAAGCGCTCCGGGTCGGCACGTGCGGCGGCGAGTTCGTTGAGGCTGCCCAAGGTGCTGTCGACGTGAGCATCGTCGGGCACCACGTCCGACGCCCACCGCACGCGCTCAGGCGCCAAGACTAGGCAGCCTTCGGTCTCATCGTCGCGCACGTCGCGCGCTCCTAGTACGCTCACCAACATGACGTGGGTTTACTTTGGGGTGCAAGAGGAGTCCGAGTCGGCGTGCCGACATTTGCCATTTTGTCTATGCTTTGCGAAGATGTTTTTCCTTGCGAGAAGAGAGGGGGCCGGCGGCCGCGACGAAGTGGAATTGTATTGGCAGCGCGGCGCGAAGGCCAGCAGCCACGAGCAGCACGAGCATTCAGGACTGTTGAGGTAGTGAAAGTAGGCGAGATTTCGCCAATCAAGGCAATGGATGGATGAAGATGCAATATTTCGTTGTCAATAAAAGTAATCGTAGCCCCAACACCACCACAGGAGATTACGCATGTATGAAAAGGCCATGGAAATCATGGAGCGCAAGGAAAACATACTCTGCATCCACCTAGCAATACCATGGGCGTCATTTCCTTTGAAAAAAAAGATTTCCAAGTTGGCCTTGGATTCTCGTGCGGCCTCGTGGCTACGGGGCCATAACGTGTATTTTTCAAAGTTTGAGATTGACTTTCCAAGATCTTCATGGCGAGAAATTGCACGTATCAAAACGCGAGAAAGGTCTGCGGCGTCGGCAAGAGCGAGATTCGCACCCTCGCCAGCAAAAGGTGTCATGAGATGAGCGGCGTCGCCAATGAGCGCCACGCGAGCCTTCCAAGGTTCATCTCGTGTCCATGTGAGGCCTGGTGGCAAGATGTCAATTGGCCGGACCGTCGCGTAAGCCGGCTCCGATAAGGCCAAGGCGCGCATCGGTAACGCCCAGCTCGAAACAATCGTTTGCGCACTCGCGACAGTACAGCTTCCCTTGGGAACTTTTTGGGCAAAGTAGATGTGCGCGCTTTTGGCATCGATGTGGCCAAGCGCTGCATGTCCTTCAGTGTCGAGTGCAAACAGAGTTCCCTTTCGCAAAAAGGAGGTGTCTACATTCTCGCAGAGATAGACCACGTCCACGAACGAGACTCCCGTGTAATCGGGCGTGGCGTCGGTCAGCACTGCCCGAACTTTCGACCAGGCTCCATCGGCTCCGACCACAACGTCAGCTTCTTCCACGGAACCATCTGCAAAGTGCAGCTCGATTGGGCCGTCGCTATGCGAAGGACCCGTGACGGCACGCAGCTTGCTTCCCCAGTGAATTGTGTTTGGCACCACTGCGTCGAGCAGCAGCTGACGCAGCTTGGCTCGGTCAATCTCTGGCCGAGACCCGTCTCCTTCATCCTTGTAGATCACGTCGAGATTCTGGTCCATGATGGTGAGTGCATCCACGTTCACCTCAATCTTTTCCATGAAAACATCATACAGTCTGGCCTCGCGCAGGGCCCGCTGGCCCGTGTAGCTGTGCAGATCGAGGTACCCACCTTGGGGTCTTGCATCGGGTCCTTCTTCTGCCTCATAGACGGTTACCTCCACCTCGGCCTCTGCGAGCTGCAGGAGTCGCGCGAGACACAGGCCGCCGATGCCGCCGCCCACTACAGCTACGCGTGTCCGTTCGTGCTTCATGTTTGCGGGTTTGCTGCTTCAATGTATCGTGACCCAGTACGCTTCTTCGATTGGTTGCCCTTCTGTGTTCCCCATGTCCGCCGTGCTGAGAGCGCTCACTGAATGCCTATGGACTCTCCCTCCCTCCCTCCCTCTGTGTCCACATGAAAAGAGTCTCGCGGCGTGGCCAAGACCAACAACCAACTAGTAGCAGGTTGCCTTGACGGAAGGACCTTGCGCACGTGCGGACTCGCACAAGTCAAGAGAAAGAGGATGTGGTGAGGAGGGAGGCTCGCTATGGCATGGCACGATGATGCCGACATGATGCGATATGATATGATATGATATGATATGATATGATATGATATGATATGATATGATATGATATGATATGATATGATATGATATGATATGATATGATATGATATGATATGATATGATATGATATGATATGATATGATATGATATGATATGATATGATATGATATGATATGATATGATATGATATGATATGATATGATATGATATGATATGATATGATATGATATGATATGATATGATATGATATGATATGATATGATATGATATGATATGATATGATATGATATGATATGATATGATATGATATGATATGATATGATATGATATGATATGATATGATATGATATGATATGATATGATATGATATGATATGATATGATATGATATGATATGATATGATATGATATGATATGATATGATATGATATGATATGATATGATATGATATGATATGATATGATATGATATGATATGATATGATATGATATGATATGATATGATATGATATGATATGATATGATATGATATGATATGATATGATATGATATCAGGACGGGGAAAGCGGCGCTCCCCAGTCAATGGAAGGTGCGGGAGAGTATTGAGTCTCGCAACACGAGATGAAGTCCAGCTGTTTCTTGGGCCTTTCTTTTACACCAAAAGCAATCTCTTTGAGTTTTTATGCTGCTGTGAAATTTAGTTGTACGATGGAGAAGACTGTGCCGCTCTCACTTTTTACGTGCGTTGAAGAGCTCCTTAGGGCGACCCGAGGCGTCCCAGGGGGCGTCCAAAGCAAGATCTTGGTCCAAAGCCGGAAGCTTGGAAGAGCCCCCATGAGAACCGAGAGGCTTGAGATGATGAGGAGCGCGCACAGCGGACCCTTGCATTTTCTGCTCGAGCGTGCCGCGACGAAGCGCCCCGCCTGAAGGGGAGGTGCTGCCCATGGAGTTTCGGGAGCGCTGCTTGTCATTGCTGATCGACGACGTCTCCGCGGCCGACTCGAGGCGAGATTCCTTGGATTCATTCGAAAGCTTGCTCTCCACGATGGGCTCGGTATCATTGGCGACCACAGTGTCCTCGGAGTGTTCCTGCGAGGCGGTGCGTGAACTGCCCATGGTCGTCGCATCTTCAATGTCACTGTCGTTGGATTCAATCGTCGAGTATGTGTCGGCAGTCTCTTCGGAGCGGTCAGCCCGACCGCTCGCACGATGAGCGTTGTTGTTTTCTGCGGATGTTGCCGCAGAGCCTGCGGCGTTCGAGGCAGCAGCAACCTCTTGTTGTCTTTGTTTTTGTTTCTGCAGAGCAGCCTGGCGGCGCTGCTCGAGCACGGCGCGATTCGCCGTCTCCCACACCGACCGCTGCGACTCCCACAGCAGAAGCTTGCTGTACTCGTGGTGAGAATAGGTTGCAATCTGCAAGGCGCGACCGCGCGACTCGACGTCGGGAAAAGACATGTCCAAGAGAGGCTGGTCGCCGACGCTTGGGCTCAGCGTGAGGTAGAATGAGCCTTGAAAGTAGATGGTAATGACAACGACGCCATGGTAGTAGGTTTTGCTTGCCATAAATTCGACGTCATCATAAAAGGGCTGGTCGCCGGTGCTTTCGAGCTCGAAGAACTGGCGGCCATTTTCCTGGTCAACCCAGGGCTCGATGCCCTTTGACTTGTGGTACTCGGTAATCTTGGTGAGCGTGCCCTCGGCCTTGGCCAGCTCCTCCTCCAGAAAGGCGCTTGTCATGGCAAAGTGTTTCATGGGCGCCGTAAAGGGGAGTCCATCTGGCAGTTTCTGCACCTCGAACCAGTACGCAAGAAGCCCCTGCTGTCGTTGAAACTTCCTCAGCACGTGTGGCATCTCATGCAGCGTGACCTCCTGATCCATTTGGAGCACTCCACCGTAGCACCAGTTGCCGTAGCGGAAGAGGGCGCGCCGAGCCGTCGACCCGTCCGTGCCTTTGAGCATGAGATAAGTTTGCGTGTAGCTGCCGCCAAAGGCTTCCTTGCTCTTGCCCCAAAGGTAGTCGTCATCAATGTGTGCGATACTTTCCGAGGATCGATGTTCGACATCTTCCATGTGGCCCTCCTCTTCATCGTCGTCTTCATCATGCACGTGTTCCTCTACCGGCGCAGATTTTTCTTCGGCCTTGCCCTCGACGCTGCGACGCGCTCGCTCGCGGAGGATATTGCGCATATTGAGGGCGGTCTCGTCGAGAGTCTGCCAAATGGCAAACTTGCGGTAGAGCCCAGACTCGTAGTGCTTGATCTGAAACCCTGAGCCGCGACTGGAAATGTCCGGGAACTTGGTGTCCTCGAGGTCTTGCTCCGTGGCTGTGGCGTCTGCCACTGTGCAATAGTATGAGCCTTGGAGGAAGATGACGTGTAGCTTGAGATCGCCCACAAAGAGCTTGGCGCAAGCAAGCTCGACGTCGTTCAGGTGGTCTGGCTGAGCCTGCAGCTCAAAGTACGACTTGTTTTCGTTTCCTTCCTCGTCGATCCAGGCCGTCATGCCATACTGGCTCATTTCCTCGAGGATCTCGGCTGAGTCGGTGATTTCGTCGCGAAGTGCAGCCGCCGTGTCGTCGAGCATCTCGGCCACTTCTTGAAAGGGCGAGTCCTTGGGAAGGTCACGTCGTGCGCACCAGAGCGCGAGCGAGCTGCGCTTTCTCTGCAGCTTGGCCAAGCTTGACTGCACGTCGCGCACCGTCAGCTCTTCATCGCCAAACTTGAGCAAGCCCGAGTACACCTCATTGACGCGTTGCACGACGACGCGGCGCTGGAGCTCGTTTACCGAGTCGCGCTTAAAGATGCAAAAGTACTCGTCCATTTTGCTCTTGCACGATTTCTTTCTCCGACAACAACAAAAGAAGAGGGACGGACTCCGCGGCGCGCTCGCTTCAAGTCCACTTCACCTAGGTCTTGCGCAAATTTGTTTCTCGTGCTTCGCCTCCTCCTCCGCGACCTCGTCGGCAAAGTAGTTTTGTCTTTCTACTACGCAGCTTGAGCAAAGGCTTTGTTTGTCGCGTCTCACACTGGCTGCTTTTACAACTGAGCGGCCCAGGGCCAAGGTTCATACCAAAGACATAAGGTCCGAACTTGTCAGTAGAGTATACTAGTACGTAGAACTACTACTTGTCTCCTCCTAACGGCCATATTTTGTTGAGTTGAGCGTTGCGACGAAACTGAAGCTTGATCTCTCTCTCTCTCCCTCTCTCTCTCTTTCGTACTGGCTGCTATCTTCTCGCGACCTAAAAACCTGGTATTGACGACATAAAATAGATAGCTCGATGGCTGGCCAAAGCAGCGAGCGTCGATCGCCGCTTTTGTTGTCGGAGAATTTGCCCTAGTATATACTCAAGGAGAGAGAGGAAAAAAAAGTGGTAAAAAAAAAAGAGGTTTAATTTGCGACGGCGTCGACTCAACTTGAGATTCTAAGTCAACACCACGCGTGTCAAGCTCCAGTTTTTCTCTGCACCAGCTATACAAAGGAGTCGAGTCACGACCTATCGAAGGATTTGGGACGCTCGGGCCATTTTTTATCTTTTCTCTTGCGTCTTCATGAATGGCTAGTCGCATGAAACGATGCCACTAAAATCATTAAAAAATCGTCGCCCGCTCGCTATCACTTGGACAAAATAATGTGGGTTGTAGCATTTGATCATTTTCGAAGTCACGACTTGATCATAGGACTCCAAAAAAAAACAGCCAAATGGACATTTGACGAAGGCTTATTATAAAGGATTGCTCGAGCGGCATGAAGATGCATCGTGTCGCTCGCTAATCAGGTCGTAAAGAGCTGTAGTGTGTAGCTTATGTAAACGCTTCATCTCCTTAATCTTTAGAATCGTAAGCTACAGTTTTTCTCGCAGCGGAAGTTGAAGATGATCAATCATGGAGCGAGAACTTTGCTTGCATCCTTTCTTTTCTTTTCTTTTCTTTTCTTTTATGACATTTTATCACCACCAACTCCGGAGTCTCGGAGACGTTCGTTCGTCGATCCGATAACTACAAATCAATACGTTCTTACGTACTTCTTTCTTGACTGTGACTTGCGTGACTGGTGCTAGGCCTAGCTGCAAACCCTTTGGACTTTGTAGCAAAGTTCTACTTTCCCTACATTGTATTTCTTTCAGGGGTTTGTAAAAAGAGACCTAATAGAGAAGAAATAGGCCTTTTCCTTAAAGCACTGGCGAAAGGAGCACGACGCTGCCGGCAATCTGACATCTTGCTGGTGCTGGTCTTGCTGCCCTTCGCCCGCACCAACGCAGTATCATCCGTGCGCTCGTGAGCGCCGCGACTCGTTCCCAGCCCTCCCTCGCGCGGTTTCTGCAAGGCACTAACCGACCAAGTCAGCACGCACGCGGATTAGCAAAAGCTAGAAAAAGGAGAGACCACCGCCACCATGGACGCCGCAGCAGGACTTCCGGAGCACCTCCATGGCGAGTTCTTGCAGGCCATCGAGGAGATGCAGATCAAAGGTTTTCTCCAGATGCACAACAAGGTGACCGAATCATGCTTTAAGGACTGCGTCAAGGCCTTTCACAGCAAGAACCTCACGGGTGAGGAGTCCAAGTGTATCAACACCTGCACTGCCAAGTTCCTTGCCATGTCGCAGCGTCTCAGTCAGCGGTATGCTGAGGTCTCCATGGAGCAGCAGATGGAGATGCAGCAGCAGGGGCAGCAGTAGAATGGTTCGCGGACGGCCAGCATAGCGCTTCGTACGAATCATGACTTCGCGTCTGCGGCGAATTCTCTCCTTTTAGGTTGGTGTTTCGCTCTCGCACAAGTTTCCCTTCTTGGATCCTTCAGTTCAGACAGCAATGGAACTTTGTAATCCTCCGTCTTTTTTCTTTTTTCTTTATTGCGCAAGAGCATTGGGTGCGAGGCAACTTCATTTTTAGCACCACAATGTCTTGTTACAATACAAAGCGAAATCATGTTTTGTTCGAGGTCAACTTTTCCTTCCTTCCTTCCTTCCTTCCTTCCTTCCTTCCTTCCTTCCTTCCTTCCTTCCTTCATTCATTCATTCATTAGTTCGTTCATTTGAGAAGCTGCTCTTTGCGTGCTGACGATTAAAGTAGGCGGTGATCTTGTTAGACGAGTTTTCCTCCTGCTTGGGCTTTCTCTTGCCACGTTGCGTGACCTTTGGCGAAGACGCACTTTCCGTGACGGGCGCGCCACTTGCCTCGACCATTTTCAGAGGTGGAGTTACGCGCATGCGTCGCGGTAGGCTATCGACGACAGCGTCAGTCCTTGGCCTTGGCAAGGATCTAGACCGAGCAAGACGACGATGCCGCAGAAGTTCGGTGCCTGGTTGTCTTTTTCTGCGAGTTTCCTTCTTTTCAACATCCTCGTCTTCGTCTGATGAAAAAAGCACCACACTCTGTTGCGAAGTTTCACCCGTTTCTAGAGGCCTGTGCGTAGGCTTTTTCTTGGGTATCTTGACGCTATTTTCCTTGTTGGCCTCGGCGCGCTTTTGGAGCATGCGTTTGCTACACTTTGGCTTTTTGGGCACCATGAACATTTCGAGCTCATCGACAGTAGCCGAAGGGGACGTAGATTCGTCGAGATATGTTACACGTGGGCGTTTTCCCCGGACCTGTCGCCTCTTTTTCCAAATGTCTTCGAAATCATCATCCTCGTCCTCGTCGTCGGCTTCGTCGTCCTCATTACTTTCTACTTCTTTTTCTTTCCCATAAGTCAGTGTATTCTTGGTATGTACAGTCTCTGCATCATTCTCAAGGACGCCTTGCGAAATGTGATTCGGGCCTTTGCTTTTCGGCGATTTTTCTGCGATCTCTATCTTTACCTTGGGTAAGGCCCTGGTCGTACGAGCTTCTTTCGTGGCGGGCATTGGATTTGTGTTGACCTCGAGCAATCGATTGATTTCCTCATCTTCAGAATCGCTTGCGAGAGGGTCGTCAACCATACGTGAGCTCGGGTCCTCGGTCTTGCGCAAATTATTGGTAGGCCTGCTAAGACCTACAGCGGCTTGCTGAGTAGCAGCTCGTGAGATGTCGGATTCATGCTGTGTAGTATCCTTTTCCTGATCCGCAAGTTCGGCTTCTTCTTTCTCAACATGTGCGGGAAGCGACGCCATTGACGAATGCAAAGGTTTGTCTGATGACTGCGTAGCATCCTCAGAATCAGGCTCCTCCTTGTTAACGTGTGCGGGGAGCGTTGCACTTGATGTCTGCAGAGGTTCGTCTGGCATTTGCGTTGAAGATACGTGCGCTTCCTCTTCGTCAGAGTCGAGATCCTCATCAAAGTCCAGGTCGAGCTCCTGACTTTGCCACTGCGTTGCCGTTAATTTGGCGAAGTCGTCTTTGGCTTCTTGTGTTGCGCTGTCTTCATCGAGATGACGCTCGTCTATGCTTGGCCCAGCGCTGGCCTGTTTCGCAGAGCATTGTGAGTCATCATCAGCTTCATTGGTGTCGTCGCCATGACTGAGAGCGCCGACTTCTGTGTCATTTATCTCGTCTAAGTCCATATCTGCAGAGATTGATTGTGTAGGGCTGCTCTTGCCCTGCGTCGTGTATTGTGTAGTCGTTTGAGATACGCTCAGTGAAGCATCTCCGTCGTCGTCTTCGTCTTCCTCGTTGTCTTCATCTTCGCTTTCATGTAATTTCTCGTCAGCGTTGAAAAGACATTGCGATGGGGCGAGGGTGGCCGGAATGACCTCGTTTTGTTCGATGCGGTCCTCATTTTCTGGTAGATCGCTGGCCTGGGTAGCGGGAACAAAGGTAGCGGCGGGGGCGGGGGCGGCGAATCGTACAAGGGCCCCGGGCGCACGAGAGCTCGTCCCCGCGAGGATCGACGTAATGTGTGCATCACTCGCGTTCACCACAACTTGCGCTTCGCTTTCTTTCTCGCCTTGATCTTCCTTTGTCGCGCCTTTGTTAACGTCATTATTCTCTGAGCCGTTCAGATCCTTATCCTCGTTTTCAAGGTCGTCATCAAAGTCGTCAAAGTCGATAGCCTGAGACTGAAGCTGTGTTGTTGTAAAAATTGGCGCCTGCGCCTTGGGGCCGGAGACCTCACGTTTCCCAGTCTCGTCTATGTCCTCTTGCTCGCCCCCGTCCTCCTCGTCCTGAGATGGCAACGTCATGTAAAAGTTTGGGGCGCGAGAGTTGTTGTCCTCGTTCATTGGCGCAGGAGGACGCTCTGCATCTTGGTCGTGAAGCTGTTCCTGCGCGCCATCGAACCTGGGCGGCATGAGGATTGCGACGAAGCGGGCGAGGCGCACGTTCCCTCGCGCGCCTTTCGCCGTTTGTTCTCGTGCTCTGCGCGACGGCAACCCGCGTTGCGACGGTGGATGGTGGGTTCTGCAAACTCTGCGATGGTTAGATTCTTTTAGGCACTAGAATTTGGGGAACTAGAACTGGAGCAGTAGTATTATGCGGGAGAAATTAATTTGCGCCACCCTCGTTTCAGGGAGACATTAATATGACTGATTCATTTTATTGATTAAAAACGCCTTGGTTCATGGGTCTTGGGCGCAGAATCATGAACCTTCAATACTCTCTTTTAAGACGCATGTTGTGGATGTTTTAGCAATCTCGGTTCAACACGACTTTTTCGTATTGTCAATCTGTGGCACTCTCTGACAAAATCTACGTATATCACTTTGACAAGCGCAATCGAACCCCTTCGCTGCAAGTCGGCTTCTGCACGGACGTTATCGTAGCTCTCATATTTTTAAGCTCAAGCAGCTAATCAGAAACCACACGAGTCCTTCGAACGATGAAACTTGGCACCCTCTTACACCCATACATCACTCTGCACTTCTTGCTTTTCCCAAGCTAGATTCGTTCCATTGACGATAAGGCGGCCACTGCAAGCACTCCAAGCTCGCACGTCATCACAGCTTCGTGGCTCCAACACATTTACAAACCCATTCATTCTTCTTGCATCACAAGTCCAATTCCATCTTCCGCACTCTCACTCCACAATAATCTATACACCGCGCTGCATTTCTTTCTCTCTTTCCCTACTACAATCTCAATCAATCTCAATCAATCCCTTTGGCGGCAAGGCTCCTTCGCGCTCTCGGCAAGCCTCCGTTTTCCACGATGCCTTGAAAATGCCTTCTCCATTAAAAAAAAATTAAAAAAAATGCGGGGCCCCATTTTTCGAGTCCGCGAGCGAGACCTGTCGCCCGTTTTCCTCGGCCACGCAGGTGCGGACGCGGGGGCTCCGCAGGGTGCTGCGCGGCCGGCTTTCTTGCCGCGCGGCCGCGCCTCCGCCGCCGCAGCTCGGCTCCTCGGCCGGCAGCGGCGGCTGCTCTCGCTCGCTCGCTCGCTCGCTCTCTCCCAGTCGCCCGCCTTGCGCAGCGGTGGCTTCGACACCATCAGCACGGCCGGGCGGGATGTGTCTCGAAATGCCTCTCGTCATTCATTCACGGCTTCTCTCGCCGAACAAACCGATTCCGTTCGGCCGCTTGCTGGCACAAGCCGCGCCTCCATGGCAGTGCAGCGCGCGGGTCGAGTCCGTGGACGTGCGAGAGGAGGTCTGGGCGGGAAAATCGGTGAAGCAAGCGTAGAAAGTCCCACGTCAGGCGGGCAGGTACATTCGCAACATGAATGAATGAATGCACACGCAGCATACACTGCGGCTTCACAGAAGGAAGCAGACGCAAGCTGGGGTGACTGTTGCTGCAGGCTCTATCTCCGCCTTTAGCCTCCATTGTGAGCTCTTTGTGCTGCATTGCATTGCATTGCATCGAATCGTACGCGTGGTCGCGCCGTGGATTTGTCCTCGTCCTTGAGCGTACGTACGCCTCTCCAGTTCCTCGAACCGTTGGTTTTTTGAAGAGCAGAATTATCATGATGCCGTTTGTTCAATCGCTCGTTCGCTCGTTCGCTCGTTCGTCTGTTCTCTTGGCCGTGAGCATCGCTTTCTCTCTGTCGACAGTGACTGCCTCTGGCTGCGCACCTGCAACTCGCTCTTTTGCGCGCGCAGGCCGAGCGAGTTTCGCAGTTCTGAAGAAAAAGGGTCGAGCAATCCGCAGCCGTCCGACCATCCGTTCATCCATCCATCCATCCATCCATCCATCCATCCATCCATAGATCTCCCACGGTCTGTGCTGCTGCGCGCGACGACGACGGCATAACAGACTCCTGGGTGCGACAACTTTCTCTCTCTCTCGCCTCTCTATCATCTCTTTCTCCACGCTGACCGTCCGCACCGCCGCCACTTGCGAGGCGGCCTGGGCCTCGGACTGCTTGCTGGCTGGTGCCATAACACAGGGGCCGACCGAGCCAATGAACAAGGAACTCCGTCGCACCAATTGCCCAGGACCCCCGACCAGCCTCAGCTGCGGCATGCCGCACGATGCTGGTCGCATCGCACGCAGCATCGCAGCTGCCAGCAGCCAGGCAGCGGAGCTTGCACAATTTCGCCGTAAACGTAACGTCATTCTTGCTTGCTTGTTTGCTTGCTTATTTATTTGTCTGCTTGCTAATTTTCTTGCTTGCTTGCTTCCTTGCTTGCTTGCTTGCTTGCTCTCAACGAGTCTCTTGAAGCGAGCAGGCGCTGTGGAGCGAATGGAGGAGAGCTCATGTCAGTCAAGCTGTGGAAAGATGTTTAGTACGTACATGGATGGATAAACGAAGGCATACATGCATGCATGTATGCATACATAAATGAACGAATGAATGAAAGGACGCACCGCATCGTCTCGCCAACGGCGACACGCAGACTCTCGGTGACAGAGTTGCAGCGGTCGCGCTCGAAACGCACGCAATCGCGGGGCGATTCGCTCGCGGAACGATATGCGAACTCAGCAGGGCAGCTGCCACTGGCTGCAGCAGCGCTCGCACATCGCAAGATGGACGTCTTCGCATGGCACGGCCGGCCGCCAGTCTCGGAGCCGAGGCACGTGCGCGGTGCGTTACCGTGCCCGGTTGCCCCGGCTCTTCTTCTCCAAGAGTCCCCCCCCAAAAATATGGGGAAAAAAAATGCGCGATCGCAGTCGCACGTCGTGTCTCGGCCTCGGCCCCGCGAGCGCGAGCGTGAACGCGAAACGAACGCTCAGCTGCGCGCGCGAGAGCCACAGGCCGCGGTCTGTCGCGCCGCCATTGCCAGCACGGCGTCCGTTCATGCCGGCTGAGCACGGCGCTCGCGAAGTCCGATTCGCGAGAAGATCAAGCGCAGTGCAAGCGTACTCGGTCGCGCGAGCTGGCACCACGCAGCTGTGGGTGTGTGTGTGCGGGCAACAGCTTTGCGGACGACCACCCAACGACCGTGCGTCCGTCTCGCCTCTTCTCGCCCCTCCTCTCGCGCCCGGCCCCACCCTCCGCTGCCACCCCTGCCCTGCGCGTTCCCGCGCTCGCGCCGGGCGCAGCGGCGGCCGCGCAGGCCGCGCAGGACGGAGGTCTCGCCGTCGCCGCGGTCGCAGGCGCTGTCGGAGCGGGCGTCGGAGCTTGCGAGGTTTACCTGACAGTTAAAAAAAAAAGAGGAAGAAAGACACCGCGGAGTTTGGAGCTTCGAAACTTGCTTTCTCGCCGAAGCGCGGCACGCGCTGCGCACTCGCAGCTGGTCGCTTTCTTCGTTGGTCGCTTCGCAGCGCGATGGCCGCCATGCCATGCCGTGCCGCGCCACGCCACGCCACGCCACGCCAGGCCACAGCCAGGCCAGGCCACAGGGCTCCTCGCCGCGCGCGGACCCGGTCCGGCTCCGTGAACGCGCGGCGGGAGCGATCGACCGGTCGATCGACCGGTCGATCGGTCGGTCGGTCTTCACGCCAAAAAGCTCTCTCGCCCGCCGCCTCGGTCGCCGCCGCGCGCCTCGCCGTCGCAGACGCCCGGCCGCCCGCCCGTTGCCCCCCCCTCGCGCGCTCCTCGCCGTGCGCGCGGCGCGGCTGCGGCGCGGCCGAGAGCTTGTCGCGCGGCCATGGATCGGTTGGGAGGGAGACCGAGGGCCCAAACGAACGAATGACTGTTTCTGCGCGCGCGCAGCTCGGCTTGGTTCGGCTCGGAGAGACGAATTGAGTCCCGGCAGGGAAGAAAGTAAGCTAGCTAGCTTCGCGGGGTGAGTAAGAGAGTGAGGAGAGCAGGGAAGACAAACCTGGCTGGCCTAGCTGAGCCTAGGCTGGCCTAGCCGAGAGAGCAAGTTCGTAACCAACCCAATCTATCAATCAATCAACCAACCAACCAACCAACCCCCGACCCCGACCCCGGAAGCGGAAACGAAGCAAAACCCAAACGCGGGGATCAAGCGCGAGCGCAGCGAAACAACACCTTCTCACGCCGGACCGGCATAGGAAACGTAGAAAGATGGCGGCACGAAGAGGGCCCCTCGCGGCCTGGCTCCCGCTGGAGCCAACGGCGACGCAGAAAACGCGCTCCACCACGCGGGCACCCGAGGCGGGCTCGCAGACGCAGAGTCGGCAGCAGGCAACACCGAGCGGAAGCTCATCGGCCTCTTCGCAGACGAGGGAGCAACCAAGTACAATGTAAAGAAGAACCGTGATGTAAACTTGGAGCGCGCAGGGAACCAAGAGGTCCTCCTCCTCATTGACGAAAAGGGGGCGCCCCAGGCGCGCTCTTACGCCGGCAACGACTGGGAAGTCCTCCAAGCTAGGGAGGTGTCCTGCTCGTCGAACAAGTGTACAGTTACCGTCTCGGACCAAGCGAAACAGCTTGGCTCCGTCGCACTCCTCTCCTTTCAGGTGACCGGAGACTCCTCCTCGAGTGTCAAAGAGAACGCACGCTTTTTGCTGCAGTCCACCTTTGGCCCGACGCGATCCGAGCTCAATGCCATGGGCAGCTCCGGCTCGCGCTTCAAATCATGGATCGAGGACCAGGCCGCTCTCGAACCCACGCTGCATCGCGCATACTATCGCGAGCGCATGAACCAGCCCATTTCCATTGCAGGGGACGTGGGCCGTCCCCGTCAGCCTTGCGAGGCCATGTCGCGATGGCACAAGTACGCTCTATCCTCCGAAGACGTGGGCAAGATCCTCACAAAGGTCGATCGCGATGGCTTTTACGAGCTCCGCGTCGACGACATTGTGCGGCACCATGAGACCAAGCTTGCCACCTGGAAGGCAGGCACCGCTGTGGCCTCGTGGCCCATTTGCTCCGTTGACGACTCTGCGGGCGGAGTCATCAAGTTCGGCGTCAACTGCAACGAGAGACTAAACAACCCGATCATCAAGTTTCTCGAAGAACCCGAGCCTTTTCGCATCATGCATGTGAGCGACAACGCCATGAGCTCCCTCACGCCGAGCGTCAGCGACGTTAAGATTCTCACGGCTGCCCCGTCGGACTGCTCGCTCCCCGTTGGCGGCACTGTCTTCGCCATCACCACGAGCGGCGACGTCTACAAGCACACCGCTCGGCTCGTGACTGTGGACAACCCCATCGAAGCCCCTGCAAGCGGCATGCTGCTCGAGTCCACGTGCCCTAACGTGCCACGCACCTTTTTGAACGTCGACTCGTGCATCACGAGCTCGAGCGCCTGCGTGCCGACACGATTCACGGACGCCTACTTTGAACTTAGCGAGGAAGCCCTGCGCAAGTTCTACAGGCTGGGCAACAAGTATATCTACTATGTTGACGGCTTGACCGTGGACGCAGCCAAGACGCCCTGCTCGTCGACCTCGCGCTGGACCTTTTCCAAGGGAAGCTGTGGAGCCGCCGCAACCTACCTGGACAACAGTACCAAGGGGTCCCTCATTCCTCTGCTCGAGGCCAGTTTTGAGAACGATGGCAACCCGCACGTGCGCGACATTCCGCGCATTCGGGGCAAGTGTAACAAGGGCCTGGCCAAGGCAGCCAAGGTTGATGTCAAGTACAAGTCCAAGACTTACTGCTTTGAGCATGTGCATCCTCAGCTGTACAATGTCTACGACTTTTCGTACTGGAGCATCGTGGGAGCGCATCCTGGTAATGCCATTGCACTGGAGAACGGACGTGCCAACCCGATCAAGAAGATTGCTCAATCCGGCGAGACTAAACTTTCTTTTCCCTCGTGGCACCCGTACAGCCGCTGGAGAAAGTACTCGAAGGGATTCCCGCTGCTTGGCCGCCTTGACGATACGGTCAACTTTCGTGAGCTGCCGTCGACCGTGCAAAGTGTAGAGCTCGGCAAGGAATTTGGCGCCGACGTGCCGGTAGGTGACCCCAACTCGGTCGAGTCCATTGCCATGTCGTGCGGTTCGCCCGGCGAGGTGGCTTCGAACCCGCTCAAGGGTTCGCGATTCGGCGTGCAGATTCTCAACGAGGAGGACGCTGACCCGGAGCCCGGTCGCTTTGACGAACCGGTTCCCAAGGAACTCGTGCAAAGCGCGGTCTGGACCAACGTTGCATTGACAGCGCCGGATCAGCTCCGCCAGCGCGTGGCTTGGGCTCTCTCGCAAATTTATGTTGTGTCGGCCTCCATGACGATGGGCACTGCGGCCACGGAAATGTACCTCGCCTTTTACGACATCTTTGTTCGCCAGGCGTTCGGCAACTTTCACGACTTGCTTCGCGAGATCAGCTATAGCCCTCTCATGGCCACGATGCTTTCCTTTGTCGGATCCAAGTCTACTCCGTACACGCTAGAACGCTACCGCCGGTACGAGTATCCTGATGAGAACTACGCACGCGAGGTGATGCAGCTCTTCAGCATTGGTCTCGTCAAGCTCAACCCAGACGGAACCCCTGTGCTCGACAGTGATGGAGAACCGGTCCCCACGTATGACAACGATGAGATCATGGAGTTTGCCCGTGCATGGACTGGCTTCGACCTTCAGGTCGCACGTGGCAATACGGAGAACTTCAACGAGGGCAACGGAAACTACATTGACCCCATGAAGCTGATTGGCGAGTACCGTGACCCTTTTCCTAAGCTTGGCCTTGACGGTGCCTACGTTGGTGATGGGTATCCGCTTTGCTCGAACCTGCCGACTCGTGCTTTTCTGAGTGAAGGCGCCGAGTACCGCTTCATTGGTGCCTTCCCATTGCCCGAACTTCAGGATGAGCCAACGCAAAATGAGGTTGGTGAGGAGGCTCTGCGCGTCGAGCTCGACCCGGAGACTTCGGAACTCTTTGATGTTTTATGCAATGGACCGAACACCAAGACCACGGACTTGGCCAAGTGCACTTTCAAGCCGCAGGTGCGTCTTAATAAGGCTCTTGCTTGCAAGGGCAAGGAATGCAAGGTGGACGATGTGCGCATTGTCATGCTGCCTCAGTCCGCGAGACGGTGCCCCGATGGCCAGAAGCTTGAAACTTACCACAACAAGGCCAAAAAGGGCGACCTCTGCCGCGACACGTACAACAAGAAGACGTGGACATGCCCGACGGGCTGCTCGGTCGGTACCGACTCGTACAAAAAGTACATGTGCGTCAACTCGACTGTGCCTACGCAAGCGTGCCGCATCTACCCCGAAGAGCACAAGGGAATCTTTTACGAGTACGTGCGGCCCGCGTGCACGCAATTGAGCTTTTTCAATGATGGAAAGCGTATCTCGGCGCACAACCTGCGGAACGCCATGTGCGCCAACCCGAAGAGCATTGCAGCTGCACCAGCCTGCTGCAAAGTGGGCGATCGCAAGGCAGCTGCAACGCAGCGCTGCGAGTACGGTGCTGAGCGCGTCTCGTATGCCACGGCGAAGAAACGTTGCGCCACGCAGTGGTCCCCTGCTCAGGAAACGTGTAACTTCAAAAAGGTCGGCACCAAGTGCCCCACGGTCGCGGACTACGTGTGGTCCGACGCAGCGTGCCCTGTTCAGGTGAAGATTAGCGACTCGGGCAAGATTGCCATTGTGCACGATGTTGCCGCCAATGCTGCTCACAACAATATCAAAAGGTACCGCAAGTCTCGTCTAGACCCTGACACGCAGAACTGGTTCCGTGCGGTCTGGACCAAGCCGTTCTTCCCGGACTGTCCCTCGGCGTGCACTCGCGTTGAAGCGTCATCGGAGGAAACTGAAGCAGGCTGCCTGTGCCCTACCGAGGTCAAGACGTCAGCAGTCTTTTCGTCAATGCCCACGCGCGAGGAAGTAATTGAAAACCTTCGCATCGGCAGTGGGGCCCCGCAACTCCTTTCGGACGACTTCAAGGAGGGTGAAACGAAGAATGGTGTCACGGCATGGCACAAAAAGAGTGGCAAGGCGTTCAGCGACGAGACGGTCTTTGAGGTCGAGGTGGTGAGCGGTACGACCCGGTACTTTGTCAATGTGGAGTCCATTGTGCACATTCCGGGTACCTCGGCGAGCTTTCGCAACCCTCCGACCTTTCACGATGTGGCGGAGATCAAGACTCGCGACGCCATGCATGAGACCGAGGCAGTCATTGAGCAGTACGTGACGCACCCGAACGCTGCTCCTTTCATTGCCCGCCAGCTGATTCAGCACTTGGTGACCTCGAACCCGTCGCCGCGGTACGTTGGCGCCGTCGCTGACGCCTTTCGCAGCGGCAAGTACGACGGTGTGGGCACGGGCAAGTTTGGTGACATGAAGGCGACTGTGGCGGCCGTTTTGCTGGACCGCGAGGCGCGCTCGTCTGTTATCGACGCCGACCCAACGTACGGCCAACACCGCGAGGCGCTGACCAAGGTGATTCACTTTATGCGGTCGATGGAAATTAAGCCAAAGCGGGCATTGGTCGTGCTGCAGGAGCTCTTGCTGGCGACGGGCATGGAACCCCACGACGCCCCGAGCGTGTTCTCGTTTTACCAGCCGAACTACTCGCCGAGCGGCGTGCTTCGCAATGCGTCGCTTGTAGCACCGCAAGCCCAGGTATTGAGTCCTCCGCTGGTGATGCGGTTCTTGAACTCGCTTTATTCCTTGGTGACGCGCGGGCTTACCGACTGTTCTGATGGTATTGGTTTGCCCCCTGACAGCTCGAAGGGGTGCTCGGCTCATGCAACGCTCGAGTTCACGCCGACGGACAAGAGCAAGACGGGCGCTGCAGCTGTGGTGGACGAGATGGACAATTTGCTCACGGGTGGTCGCCTCGGCGCCCAAGAGCGCGCCATCATCGAGGAGGAGTACGCGGTGCAGCGAAGGAACAGTCTCGATCGCGGTGTTCGTTTTGCGCAGCAGCTCTTTCTGGGCACGCCACAGTTCCACACGTTGGGCCGCACCACGTACGCCTCGAAGCAGCGCGTGGTGACCAAGCCTCCTTCTGGAGACAATGGTTCTAAGCCGTACAAGGCGGTGGTCTTTGTGGACCTGAGCGGCGGTGCAGACTCTTACAACTTTTTGGTGCCGCTTTCGGGCTGCGCGAACGTGGACCTCTATGATCAGTATGCACGCATTCGCGGCAGCCTGCTTGCGCACTCGAAGTCGTCGCTGTTGGAGATTAGCGCCAACAGCCCCCAGGCGTGCAGCAAGTTCGGTCTGCACCCGTCGATGACGGCTCTTCGCTCGCTATACAATGCTGGCGATGTAAACTTTTTGGCCAACACGGGTGTTTTGGTAGAGCCGCTCCACACCAAGGGTAACGGCAAGCGTCCGCGTGGTCTGTACTCGCACAACACCCAGGAGCGTTCGGTGCAGACGAGCTTGCCTCAGTACACGGACGGGACGGGCGTTTTGGGGCGCATGATGGACGAGCTGACCTTGGAGGGCTACAACACGAACGCGGCCTCGATTTCCGGCAATGTCAACGTTCTCGAGGGCACGTACGGCGTGTCGCCTCGACCTGACATTATCAACGAGCGTGGCGGCGTCTCCAAGCTAGCCTCGAGCAGCCCGAAGTCCTCGCGTCTGCACCCTGCGCTGCAGCAGCTTAACCGCGCCAACACGAATCTTTTTGCGGAGGCGTGGGCGGAGACCTTTGAGTACGTAATGAACCGTACCGAGGAGCTCGACGAGGCATTGGGAGGCGGATCTTTGTCGCAGTCATTCCCGAACAGTGGGCTTTCGAAGCAGTTTGCCCAGGTTGCGCGGCTCATCAAGGCGGGTAAGAAGCTTGGAGTGAACCGGGGCGCCTTTTACACCAAGATTGGCAGCTTTGACACACATAGCAATGCCAAGACGAGGATGGAGAAGCATGTCGAGAATATTGACACGGCGGTGGAGGTCTTTGCCAAGGAGATGAAGGCGCAGGGTATGTGGGACCAGGTGGTGATTGTCTTTACCTCCGAGTTTGGGCGCACGCTCACGAGCAATGGTGCAGGTACGGACCACGGCTGGGGCGGCAACTACTTTATGGCCGGTGGAGGTCTTAAGAGCGGCAAGATCCTCGGTGAGTACCCTTACGATCTCACGGCTAAGCCTATCAACCAGGGTCGCGGCCGCATGATGCCCACGACAAGCTGGGACTCGGTCTGGAACGCCGTGGCGCAATGGATGGGCGTCACCGGCAATGCCAACCTGAACAAGGTGCTGCCGAACCGCGAAAACTTTGGCGATTCGCTCTTTGAGGCCAAGGACCTCTTTAAGTGAGTGAGCGCTGTCTGCTCCATAGCAGCACTGTGTATAGGTCAGTCAACATCATTTAGCATTTTCGATTTATGATCTTCTTTTTTTCTTGCTGCGCGGATCGCTCGCAAGCAACGACTCCGTGCACGCGGGCGCGGGTGCGGTGATATATATATATATAAATTGGCCTTTGATCGGCCCCGCGCCCGCGACTTGTGCGGTGGCCAGCTTTCTCTTTCTCCCTCCGGCCAGCCTCATCCGCGCCGCGCGCGCTCGGAGCGTCCTGCTGCTGCCGCGGGGAGCGAGCGGCTCGGATGCGGCGGCAGATGCGAAAAGCTCTGCGACCGTAGGACTCGCTTGGATTCGAGGCGGCGCCGGTCGGCCGCGACCAGCAGCAGATCGACGGACGCTCGTCTGCTCGACGAGTTGAGAACGAGCACGAAGCAACGAGTTGCGACGGAGTGGAAAGGGAGGCGAACGGAATCGGACGGGGTGGGCTGGATGGAAGCCGCGCACGAGTTCCGAGCTCGCATGATCTTCGAGCGAGCGGGGCGGGGTGGGAGCGAGTTGGCAGATTCGCACTCCGACCTGCAGCTGCTGCAGGTCTTGCTGGCACGGCTCGCGATCTTCCCGCAGAGAAGAGCAGCACGCACACGTGCTGGTCGTTTTCCGCGTCGCTTGGCTTCGCTCGCTGGCCGCGACTGGCTGGCTGGGACGCTCGAAGCGCGCTTTCATTCATCCGCATCATGTCATCTGTGCAGGCAGGCCTTATCAACAGCACCGGAAGTCACCGGGCGCGACATGGATGCACATTCTGCGACCTTTCCGGCCTGCACGTTCACGCACGCGCCGTGTATATATTTATTTATACAAGCGTCTTCTTCCCGCAAAAAAAAGAAAACGGACTGCATGGCTTCACATGAAATGACACGACATGACATGACATGATATGACGTGCTATGACATTGTATAGAATGCAATGGAATGGAGATACGTAATAGGATGAGATCGAGCGGGTTTGCGTTTGCTTGCTTGCTTGCTTGCTTGCTTGCTTGCTTGCTTGCCCACCCCGACCGTATCGCCACGTCGCTTCGCCGAGTTCGAGCGCCTTGAGTCTCACGATCGACCAAGCGTGGCGAGCGAGGCCTCGACGCCGGTCCTCCTTTCACACCTAGGACCTAGCTCGTACGAGCGCAACACGTTTCCTCGCGCTGGGCGGCCGTGACCGAGTGCAGCTGTCATCGCGAGCGAGTGACTCCGAGGGAAGAGCAGAGGGCAGTCACGCGCAAGTTGGCAGGTACACGCCGGCTGGTCACTCACCCCGCGTCGGCACGTGCCTTCGACACGTGCGCAAGCACGCTTATCGCGTGCGTGCCTTCCGTTTCCAGTCCCCTGCCGCGACCATAGAACGGGCAAGGTTTTCCTCATGGCAGGACCACCAAAGGTGACGATCTCCGTGGATCTCCGGGTGCTCGATGCGCATTCCATCCCATTCCATTCTAGCCACCTCCAGCCAGCACGCACCCAACTGCAAACCAATCTAACCACCAGCGACCTATACGTACATTCACATACTACACACACGCGCCAACCAATGAAATTGAATGCAAGGAAACCACCGGCCTAGATATCCCAGCCGCCTCGGCAGCGGACGCGCGCCCGCCAGGCCTCGCCGCGGCGCCGGGAGCCCCGCCCGGCCGCCTGCCCCGCGAAGATCGAGCGGAGGCCGCGCGGAGGACCGACGTGCCGCAAAGATCCACGAGGTCGGGCGCAGAAGAATGCGAAGATCGCCGCCGCCAGCGAGCAGATGCATCTTGGGAGGGGAGGCAAGGGAGGAAAGCGAGGGGGAGGGAATAGCGGGGAAGAAGAGGCGGGAAGCGAGGAGGAGAAGTGGCGGCGGCGGCGCACGGCGCAAGCAGGTACACGCTGCTCTTTTGAGGTGCCTGCTGCTCTGCGCTGGCATGGAGCCTCCTGAGCGGGTGCTCGCTCGCTCGCTCGGCTTGGTTGGCTCGGCTTGGGCTTGGGCTTGGCTCGGCTTGGCTTGGATTTTCAAGTTGCATTTGGCTCGAACATGGCCGGCCCAAAAGCCGCCCGCCCGGCCGAGCCCAGCGCGCACTGAGGGACCCACACCCCGCGCGGCCGCCCCGGGTAGGGGCTACCTTCCCGCAGTAGCGGATGCTGCGGAGGACAATCATACTGGAGAAAGGGGAAAGCTGTGGGCCACGGGTGGACGGTGTGGGGACGACTCGGCCCGCCAGCCATCTGAACCCGGGAAAGCGGATGCCCCACAGAGAACGCACAGTGCTAGACAAAGAATTATAGTATATCCCTCGCAAACGTTCCCCGCGTTCACGGCTTCGACGTAGGATCGTCGTCTGTAGGTGCAAGAGGGGGTATTTCAGTATTATCTTTCATAATTTCCCGAGTTTAGGAAGTGCAATGTCTATACTAGAGTTCTAGAAAACCCTACCATGTGGTGTTGCCGTCATGATAAAGGGGGGCATGAAAGCCCCAAGAGCTCAATGCTCGGGACATCTCGAGCCAGCACGCCCTACAGCAGTTCCGTGTGCAGCGTCTCTCGGGGAAACTTTTCGATTTAGTGGTCGGCGCAGGGGAGAGGCAGGGCTTGTGAGCAGGCGGGTAGGCCCGGCTAACATAAAGTCTAGGAGCCAGGATACGCTTGTTTGCTTTCCACTCACACCGCCCGCCACGCCTGCCCTCCATCACTTTCGCTAGTGCACGCATCGCAGCAGCGAGGTGTGGATTATCTGTGGGCTGCCTGTTTCTTTTGCGGCTGGCTAGGCTGGCCTCGGGCGGTGGTCACCCTAGTGTTGGATTAGCGAAAAGTGTAGGGGGGCCGCACGCCGGGCCTAACCATCAAGCATTTACTTTCCGGGGACTCTGCACAGTGCGCGGCCACACATAGCGCATTGTGCGGGACGGATTATCCACTTTGAGGTACCCGCGGCAACTTGACTGTGACTGCCCGCGAATCACTCGGCTCGCAGAAAGGAGCTGACCTCCCCACTCACCATGCGCTGCTGGAAAACTTTTATCGCACAGTAGCTCAATTCTCGACTGTGCACGACTGCGACTATTCAATATCAGTGGTGTTACTATAAGTAGCTCCCGCATGATTGACTTCCTCTCAAACTACTGCGGTCGAAGTTCCCATTCTGCAGAAACCCTTTGCGGCGGTGCCGCAAGTGGCATATTCACTTTATTCCACTTTTGAGTGCGCTATATCTTCTTTGACACGCGAGCTTCCGCGTCCCGCGCCGTGACGGATTGCGGGAAGCTGTGGTTAGCTGTATTAGCCAGTGGGCACGGAGTGCGCTGCGGAGCGGCTTCGGGTTTTTCGGATAGGTCGCTAGGACCCCCTATTTCTCAGCTACGACCTGGACAGAGAACCCCGGCCAGAAGCAGTGGGAAAAAGAATATTTATTTTCAATAAAAAAAGAAAGGATAATAAAAAGCAGAGAATGGAGGGAAGCAGGCCAAGTGGAACAAAGCGCGGGCACAAGGGCAGCAAAGAGAAAGAAAGCGCACAATGGAGAAGCGAGAAAGGCGAGGCGAGGAAAGGCGGGAAAAGAAGGGGGAAAAGGGAGGAAAAATTCAAATCGCGAATTGAATGAGTTGAAGTGGTCGCTCGCTTGAGCTGGAGCAGCGAGCGAGAGGCCGCGCACGAGCCCCATTGGACCCCGCGCCCCGCGGCCGCCGCGTGCGTGCGCGCGTGCGCAGCGCAGCGCAGGGCGGCGCGGCGCAGCGCGGCGCAGACCGGCACTGCGCGGCGCAGACCGGCACTGCGCGGCGCCCCTCCCCGCGCGCGCTCCCGGGCGATCGCGAGACGTAGAGAGAAATAGAGAGAGAGAGAGAGAGAGAGAGAGATAAAGGCGTCCTCGCTTCGCTCCTGCTTGCTCGCTTGCGGAGCGCAGCAGGACGAGGCGCCGCGCCGCGCCGCGCTCGGTGCAGCGCAGTGCAGTGCAGCGAGCCCTATCGCACGCGCTGCGTGCTTGCTCCTGCTCGCACTTGCCGCCCGCTGTCAGCCCCGCGCGTGGCGCGTCGGGAGCCGCGGGAAGGCGGCCTCGCCTGACACCGAGCCGGGCACGTTCTCCTCGCTTGCGCTCCGCTCCGTGACGCTTGCTTCGCCCTGCGCCTCGGATTGTGGCACGGGACGCGCGCCCGCGCGAGATCGACGGAGGGTCGGGTGGTTCTGATCCACTCGGAAGGGAGAAAGGCCAAGCCTTAAAGGAAGGGTAGCACGGCACGAGACTATCCGGGATCACCTTTCCCTTTTTTTCTTTTTCTTTTTTTTTTATTCTATTTGCCTAGGCTCGGCTCGACTCGACTCGCGACTCGGTCGAGCTCGTTCTGGACGCAAGGAAACTCAAGCGCGAACCTTTGTTTGTTTGATTGTTTCTTCGTTTGTTCGTTCGTTCGGAGGAAGCGTAGCAGACACCCGTAGAGCTCGCTACTTTTTCGCGAGGTATCTATCTTATCTATTATCTATTCGCGGCTAGCCGACACTCGACAAGGTCGCTTCGCTCGCTAGGTGACCTTCACGCAAAGCGAAACAGAACAGAAGAAAGCAAAGCAAAGCAAAGCTCTCGTCCGCATCGTGTCCTGTCCTGTCCTGTCCTGTCCTGCCCTGCGCTGCCCTGCCCTGCCCTGTCCGCACTCAATCCACGTCCTGTCCTGTCCGCACGTGACTTGTGCTGTCCTGTGCGTCTTTCCTTCCTCCCCCTTCGCTCCTCTGATTCACCTGCGAGGAAGCCGCTGACGTCTCGTGTCTCATGTCCAATACAATTGCGCCGCCCGCGCTCATGCCTCATGTCAAGAGCGACGGCGACAACGGAGTCTACAACGCGGGTCCAAATGCACATCACGGTTCTAACGCCAGGAGGCCAGCGCATAAACGTCACGTGAGCGGGTTCTCGCTCACCGACGGCCACGGCGACGCTGCCAACCTGGACACCCTGCATCTCGCTGCCCCCGGAGACCCGAATCAACTTAAACGCACAAAGTCCATGGGCGTTGACGACCTCGAGGCAGAGTTGCGCGGCGCGGACGCGGGCAACGCAAACGCAAATGCAAACGCTGCCGACCCCGATAACGACCCATCTCTCGACGACATTGACAACCTCTCACAGCGTCTCGCTTCGCGTCGAGTCAGTATTTCCAGTACGCCGGGCGACAACGATATCTCGCAGCTCATTGGCTTTGCTGTCGGGCCTACGTCCACCTCGGCATCGGTGGCGGCTGCAGCGGCCGCGCCCCCGAGCCCGCCTTGGGCTTCTTCCTCCTCATCATCCTCTGGCATCGGCCAACACGAAAACCTTTTTCAGGCGCCCGGCGGCCCAGAGAGGAACTCTGTGCTCGGGCGGCGCGAGAACCCCATGGCTTCCATGAACGATAGCACCAACAAAATTTCCCGCAAGACCATGGAGGAGAATGGACGCACAGATGTCTCTTCCTTCAATGCACGGGCCTCAGAAGGGCAGGGCAACAGCTCTAATGCTGCCGCTCTGCGCCACAATCATCACAACATCAACAAGCCAGCCTCTGGATCCGTGAACACCGAGATCAACCATGCTCAACACGCGAGTGCCCAGCTCGACAGTAAAAATGGTGAAGATGATGACGACGATGATGACGACGACGAGGACGGAGACGACGACATGGATGCCATGATCAACCGGATGGACACCGGTCAGGGTTCTGCCAACGATTCCACGGAAATGGACGGCTGGCTTCTCGATGATGATAGTCAACTCAAACAGCTCGTCGAAAAGTTCGGCAAGGAGTGGGCTTCTATTTCCGAGCGCATCTCCAAGAGGACGGAGAATGACTGCAAAGAACGCTGGGACCAGCTGACCAAGGCCCCCTTCAAAAAGGGAACGTGGACTTCCGAGGAGGATGCTCGTCTCCGTAGACTTATTGAGAATGTAGAGAAACGCAACTGGGGAGAAGTTGCTTCTTTAATTCCCGGACGTAGCGCCAAGCAGTGTCGCGAGCGCTGGTGCTATAATCTCGACCCGACCATCAACAAGACGCCCTGGAAACCCGAAGAGGATAGCGTCCTCATGAAATCGCAGCTCGAACTTGGCAACAAGTGGGCCAAGATTGCGTCCATGCTACCCGGTCGTACGGAAAACGCCGTCAAGACCCGTTTCAAATCCATCATGCGTGCCAAGAAGCGCGAATGGATGCCCGAGGAAGACGAGACCATCATGCGCCTTCATCAGCAGCTTGGAAGCCGCTGGGACGCCATTGCTGAAAAATTACCCAATCGGAGCAAGAATGCCATCAAGACGCGCTATCGCGCGCTCTCCAAGGGAATCACGTCTCAGCTTCCCCAAACGGGCGCGCCAAATCAGATCCTTCGTCGCCCCGAATTTCGGGCGGCCATGGCTTCTGCCGCAGCCTCCTCATCTTCATCCTCGTCGTCTTCTTCAGCAGCTCCTCCTCCCGCGCCTTCCTTTCCGCAATTCGGCCAGGGAACGGGTGGGGACGGTCTGCGCAAAAGCTTTGCGTCGGCCCCTCCTCACAACGCCCCCGGGTCGCACGGTCACGGGTTCAATGGTCTTCACAGTAACAGCAGCAGCGGTGGCAATAATAATACTAAAGTGAGGCCAGGTTCCGGCTTTGCCGCGCCTGGCGCGCCTCCTCCCAAGGTGGTGAGCGCTGCGTCTAACCACAAGCCCCGCTCCATGAAGATGAACCCCAAAGTGCAGCGCGATCCTCAGACAGATATTCTCAACGGCATTCATAACCGCCACGGTAGCAGCAACGATTTCGCTTCACACGCTCATCTCGACGCCGCCACTGCCCTCGATCTCTTTGCTGGCAAGTCTGCTTCGAACGCACTCCCGTACAGCAATGCATCGTCCTCTTCTTCTGGCCAACACGGGCATGATCATCACAATCCGATTCTCGGCAACTTTTCCGATTCTCACAATAGCTTCGAGGACTTGGCGAGCGGGCTCACGCAGAGCAAGTTGCAGCAGGGCCGACGATCGTCCTCGTTTACGTGGAGTCATGCAAGCGGTAGCCACCAGGATCTCTTTGGACTCCACCACAGTGACTCTCGCGGCCAGCTGTCTGGCCCTGGCTTTGGCTCCGGTTCTGGGGCCATGCAAGGTCTCGACCGCGCGGGGGTAAGTGGCGCCGGCTTCCGTACCGTGCAAGAGGTCGAGGAGACCTTTATGAACGATGACGAGGTCCCGCTTCAAGATGATGAGCTTGTCGACTTTCTCAACATGTGGGATCAGTCTGCGCCTCCTCAGAATGCCGGTGGTGGCGCAGCGCAGGCGCATCACTTTCAGCAGCACCAGCATCAGCAGCACCACCAGCATCATTCGGGTGGTCAGCAGGCGTTTAACCACCACCAACAACATCACAATCACCAGGCGCACGGCCATGGTCATCATCACCACCACCAACAACAATCTCATTCGAATCATCACCATCACCTCCATCATCATCACCATCAGTCGCAGGGGCAAGGTCAGGGCCAGGGCCAGCAAGCCCATTCCAATGCCCACCAGCCATCACGGCAGCACATGTAGTAACCTATACCTACTCAAATCTATCTATGCACAGCAACGTGTTTCTTTTCTTCTTGCTTGTCCAACGAGAACGCCTGCGCCATTGTTCGCTGGTTCCCTCCCCTTCCTCCAGTCTTGCTAGGAGGAAGCCGCGTCGGCCGCGCCGCTTGGCCGCGCCGCTTGGACTTTCGTTCTCGGTCAGTCAGCCTCGTGAGCGTCCGCTGCCGTTCGCGGCGCAGGTCCCAAATCTCGCGAGGAATCTTCGCAGCGCGCCGCGCCTCCTCCTCTTTCTCTCGCTCTCGCCGCGGATGCCAGCCATCCTTGACAGATCATCACGCGTGCTCATCACGGCCTGCTGCAGGCCGCGATGATGACGTTGCTGACACTGCCCTTCTCCATTGGCCGTGAACCTACATCCCTTCCAGGTCCTCCCGCTCACTTACATTGATCCATTCGCCGTCGCTCGCATCGCTTTCGGGCTCAGCCTGACGCGTCGTCGGCCGCTGCTGCAGCGCCGCGCAGTGCATCCGCATCCGCATCTGCACCTGCATCTGCATCTGCAGCTCCCGAATATCGCAGGCGCAAGAGGGCGCACAAGTGGATTTCGAGAGAACAGGAAACCAGGAAACAAGAGAGAAGAAAGATAGAAAGAAAGATAGACAGAAAGATAGAAAGATAGAAAGACGCGCCATCGTCACACGGGACCGGAATGCAGCGGACTCTTCGCCCGCTGGGACGCGCTGGGACGCGCCTGAGAGCGCCCCGC